>JAQFZG010000714.1:0-27965 GCA_034695465.1 Entomobrya nicoleti
AAAATCTATTTACGATAAAAAAATTGACTATATTGTATATTTCAAGGGTTGACATTTACATGAAGTGGTACTTTTGTTTTGTATGTTTTATATAAATATTTGGTCTGGGTGAACATTTATTCGGTTTAAGGCTTTTGTATCATACAACTTACTATACATCACAGTCAAATGTGTTATGTACGCATAAAGTTTTTACTACTATACTATTAAATATACAGATAAAAATTACTAGTTTCAAAATTAACTCAAATTTATCTGTAAAAATCAAGGTAAACTAATAAAATTTTGATGTTAAAATATTGAGGTCCGTATGAAACGCTAAATTTAAACCCAAAAGTATAACTAAGTACTTACTTATTCATTCTGATCATATAATTAATTCCAAATGCATGTAGCCTCACCTAAATTGCATATTGATGAATTATATAAAAAGATACTGCTAGGGTGGTGGTAGTAAGCTGAGCACATCTATTACATACAACTGCTGCTGCTCTGCAAACTTCAACAATATCTCTTTTAAAACATTCATACCGAAAAATGATAATAAAACAAGACATAATATGTGCGGCTGAATGTACCTAATATAGATCAAATTCGCTACTTGTTTAAAAAAACTCTTCCTCTGCTTTCAAAGCATAAATTTATCTTCTTCTTTTTGCTGTTGCCCATGATGAAGCTTCGCTTCTTTGGTGAAGTCATCATTAAAAAGTCAGACGGGATTATGGGAGCGGGTTATCAGATGCACTTCATAATATGTTTACACGGCACAGTGCTATTTTAACCATCCTAACCATCAGTCAACCTCGCCTCACTATTTGGTGATGGTGGTTTTCTTCGGGATTCATCTTTCATTGTTATGAATGGAAAAAATTAATTTGAGTGAAACGAATTTATTTAGTAATACAAAATCTGCTTATAGGATATGCATTTTTATGTATGAATAATTTCCTATTTTGTGTGCCATTGGATCAGGGTGATATTTAATAGCAACAAAGAAACAATTAATTAATGAAGTATTATTGGTATGTATGATTTTCGAAAATTTAATCACAATCTATCAGAAAACTTGTACATAACTTTAAATTTCTCCTTATTTTTTTGGAATACACTTAAGTATGTATAACTGATATACATACATGCATATATTATTGTACGTACCAGTTACAACATTTTAAGTCTCCAGGTTTCCAAAAAATATAGTGTTTCATGCATTTATTATTGAAAACATTATAAAATTGAGAATTTATAAAATTCTCTCGTAAGTTACAAGTCCATGACCTACCTAATCTTTTATAAAATGTTATTCACTAAAAATGCACAATTCTTCTTTACGGTATATACATATGTACGTAATCGTAATCATACAGACAAGGTTTCTGTAGTCTGATTTTAACAATCCCATAACTGTTTAACAGTGAAATATAATGTTTTCTCATTATTTTCACTAATGCCTCTCTTTTATCAAGCTGATTTAACAATCAGCTAAAGAATTTATTACCGTGTAAAAAATATATATGAGGAATTCTTTAACGTCTAGTTTCTCTGATGGCTACCTGACTATATGTACAGTAGTGGTCACTGGTCACTCAGCGTTATTAAAACATCACACGGGAGAAATATGTTGTGAAACTACCATAAAAAGGTCATATAATATCAAGATATTGTTATTGTTGCTATAAAATGTTGCTATGCATTAGTATATATGCAGTTTGGTTTCTTTCTCAGGTATTTCTTTTACGTGGACCACCACCACACCAAATACCACAGAAAATATTTAAGCGATAATAAATAATTCAAGTTTCGGTTTCAATGATCGCATAAAAAATAGAATGAATATTAATAAAATTTACGAATTAAAAAAAGAAGAAGTCTAGTCTACTATTAAATCAGATAGCTAAAATGGTTTCTTCTGTTTTAGACGTTTAGTCAGTAATGTGCATGTGTACATGTACATCACCTTAAAACAACACAACAGCGTTCGTTAATAAATAAGTATATAATATAATTTCCACGAAATTTCAAATAATTTGAATACGGATTAGACTTGTGTGTGGCTGATTTAAGCTTTGTTTTGTACTGTACCATCATCAATTCTTCAAAATAAAATAATAAAAAGAGAAAATTATCAGACCCTAACAGATACTAAAATACATAAGTACATAGTGCATATACATATATTAAAACCTGCACAAAGTTATTGTAACACAATGTTACAAAGTTGTTACATCAGATATATTTTTTATTTCATTATTCAGAAAAATGTATAATTATTAACACATCAAATAAAAATATATCATTTCGAAAGAAAGTTTGTAAAGGTATGATCCTACGTTGTAAATGATTTCAAGATGTACGTTCTTAATTCAGTTTTGCACTTTCATTGAAAAAAAACCTCTTATCATAAAAAAATTCTTTAGGCTTTAACAAAGTTATAAAGTTGAAGGTAGCACTAGTTGCCTTGTCATGAGTCATAAGTGTTTAAAAAGATTATTTTTGCGCACAAAAATGCATTGTGTTCTGGCAATTAATTTTATTTGTGCACTAACAAAACCATAATGACTGTATTGGCAACGCAATATACAAACTCGTTATGTAGTCGCGGTTCGAGTAGACCGTAAAATCCGTTTAATTAATTTAAATTAGAGCAAATGTCTACACAACCAGGTATGCAATTATTGACAAAAAACTTATTAATCCGTAAAATAATGATCGAATATTATTTTTTTATTTTGAAGATAAATGAATAAACAGGCTTAATTTATGTTTTTGTCTGGTCTATCTTCGTATTTTTTCTAGATTTTGCTCTAAAATTCCGAAGCTAATGACTCCGACTCCGGATGCGAACCACTTTGTTTTGCCAATAATCCTCTTCTCATCTCATTATATATTGAAATAGACTACTTTTTCAAAATAATAATTAATCATTTAATTTACGATAATGCTTTATAAGCAAACAAGTTGTTACTGGAAAAAAATTGTTGTAGCTATTATAATACGTGCTACATAAAGTTGTTAAGAAAACAACCTTTCTAATTAAGTAGTAACACAAATACATCATCAACTACATACCTGGCTTGGCATGATGTCTGTGCTGTGTGTATCATTACCATTTATTGTTGCATTTTTGTAAATACAATTCAACCGCAGTAATCAATCAAAGAAGCTCTTATAAAATGAATGAATATTCCATTTTTTCTTTAATTCATAGAGAAACTTAAGTAAAAAAAATCTGATTTAAATCATTCTCATTTTAAAATGCATTTTCGTATAGATGACAAGTGTTGCATAAAATAAATATAATGCTAAATTGTGCAATATTTGTTTGGGATAGTAGCAGAAGAAAACTCTGAAATTATTGACCCCTTATTATTTTGATTAACGTTAGCCATCATGAACCCTATCGCGAAGCTTTTAAATGTATTTAAGTGCATGAATAAAGTGGTCGAAGATTTGAATCCTTTTTTCATTAGAAATAAAATAAGTGACAAGACTGACAAGCCTATGACTAGTAACCGATGAAACACTTGTTAAGTTTGATACGTAGTTTTTTTTCTGCTAAGCTAGCAAACAGACAAGAAAACGGGTACTAGGTAAAAAGGACAGATTTCTTGGAATGGACAGATCTTTAAAATTGTTTTGTCCGTTGCAATACAAACATTTTTATTTATTACTTTTGCGGCAATCAACTTACAAGACAACGTCATTAATCATAACTAATTGTGAAGAAAATAAGAATTATTTACCATTGTCCATACTGAAATTTGTCGACAAATTTCGGATGAACTTGTTTGACCAATTGATGAAGAATAAAATACTTACGTAGCGTATTATACAAAAGCATACAACTTGTTGAAAAAGCAAAAGATGAAAATACATTTTAATGACAATCACAATAATATATCCATTTATTCATTTATATCGTCAGTTATACTGCTGTGGCAAATGATTGAGTTTTGTCCGTTTGGGTACACAGTATGTAAAATTAGACGCGAGAACTTTTTCCCATATTCCGAAAGAACATGAAAATTAAATAAATATGAAATGCATCCGAAGACGTATTTTATGCAGATTTTATACATGTTATTGTTTTCATATCACAACACGAATATTAAACTGGCCCCTTGCATTTTTGCTCTGATTTTAGGGTATATTGAGTAACAAGGAAAGATGCAACATGCAACTATGTTTGTGTGTGTGTAAATTGTGAAAAATAAATTGTGATTGGAATTTAAAATGAATGGTTCGGAACGAGATCGGCGTACCCTGTCTAATTATAGCCTTTTCATATATGTTGGCATTTTTAGCTTGTAATTTTTGTTGCACCTGTTAGATCTCTCATGATCTTGATCATCCAATACTTTTGCTTTCATGCATGAAGTAGTCCAGTCAAAGAACAAGAGAAAGAAATCAGATTATGTATACTTCTTCTCTGAATAATGTTTTCCGAAACTACATCTCTAGCTCTCCTTTTTTTGTTGCATAAAAAAACCACTAAAACATTTCTTTCTTTTTTTTGTTTGCAACTCCGAACTCTCGGTTGCTTAAGTAGTACCAGTAGACGAACCATATTTGATTAATGAACTGATATCAACATTTACTTGAATAATATGTGTATGTTAAACTAACTTAGTTTGTGTGGACCGCTCCATCATCATGATCACCACTACATATTATGATGACAATTACCGACCCCAGCAAACTCAACGAGAGAGAAAAGAGATAAAGGTGGTATTCACACAGGCTATCATATCATGATGCTTTACCCACAAACAACTGGACGCGTAATACCAGTAGCAAAATGGCAATTAGCATAGGGCACTAGTTGTGGTTCTTTAGTTACCTTCTGGTTGTTTTTATTGACAAGCTATTGCGCTCTTAAAACATTTCAAGCTTTGATCTTGTGTGTGAGGATGATGATCATCAACCCAACCAAAAAAAAAGAGGTTTGAATGACTGAGTTGAGATGCGAGATGATCAAAGTATGATGCTTCTGATGATGATAATATTGTTGAAGTGAAGGAAAAAGTGGTCTTGCAAGGTACACAAAATAAAAAACACAATGTAGTGGATTTGTAAGTTAAGTAAGTGCTTAATCTTTGCCACTCTCAGCATTTGCATCGCCAAACGAATGCATTTGAATGTATCACCGTCACATCATCATCATTACAAGGTTTCTTAGTTATTGGTTTGGTAGTAGCAATTATTTTTTATCACAGAGAAAAATTCGGCTTGGTAATAAACTGTAAGAAAGGAGTTTAATCAATTTCAATTAGGTAATTAAGTCATCGGTAATTAACTTAAGATTTATGAAGAAAAAGATTATTTTAAATTTTTTTAGAACTAAAAATTCGCTGTAGATTTTAATTTGTACTGCAATCAGTTCTCTCGTTAGTTAAAAATGTCGAGTGAAAATGCAATGGAATATTATGGGCTAAACCCCCGAATGACGTTTATCCTTCGAGCTTATCGTTTCTCCGTCGGTGGAAAAAGTTATAACTTCCGATTTTACAATTCAAAGGATAGAATGAAACTCACAAACTAAATATAATTGCAAGTGTGCAATCACAAGTATATCTGCAAACTCCACCTTCCATTGATAAGTTGTTATTTCTTTTTAACAATTTGACTTTCAAACGAAACAAAATGAAATTGGGGGTTGATCAGCATTACAATATTAAATTATTGCTATTTAAACTCTAGTCAAACACCATCAGAAACCATTAAGATATATAGATATAGACTACATATATCTATATATATATATATATATATATCTATGTTTGTGCACACATAAATGCTTTGCTTACACGGATAATTGTTCAGTTTTGAAATGCTATACTACTTAATAGCCACCAGCAGCGGAGAAAGGTAATTACAACACAGAGCGATGATAATGATGGAGTTATGAACGATGTAGATTCGATAATGATAATCATACCTTAATAAATACGGGCCTAGATGCATGAATGGCAATTTAATTTTCGTTATCTATTTTAAGTAACTCAATTGTAAGTTTAATTATATTTTTTTCGACGTTGTTATCACAACTTGTGAGTCGGGCTCAAAGACAAAGGAAAATTGTATCATTTGAAAAACAATTTGAAATACTTTATGTTGCACTACTACAGAGATGAGTATACTACGTACGACGACGATGATGATGGTATGATTTTATTTCAAATATTGTTAATAATTCAACCCGTTTCACATTTACAGTGTCATATATGTTTTATATGTGCATACGAGAATTGCAAACTTATAAGCATGTATTTCAACTAAAAACAAATGAGAAATAACAGATCCTCAATTGATAATGATCCAAAGAATGCAATTCCAAATTTCTGGGCTGACGGTTCATGTAACATTAAATGCAGCAGCTCAGTCAGAGGATATAATTCATCAAGATTAAAACCGATAGATAACTATCTACTTTCAAGCATGTGCACGCACATATAACCTAATCTGCCATCTTGATACACTGCTTACCCGTGTTTCAAGTCATTTCCATCATGGATTAACTTTGAACTTTATTGAATATTATCGTTTTCGTAGCTAAAAAAACTCAACTAATACTATTAATATTTATGCAGAAATGTATTTAGTTTTTTTTGCAAATCAAGCCCCAACCCAGAATAAACGTGAGCGTGAGCACCATCGAGTAAAGTTTTAATATCTTATGATTCAACAAGTTAAGCTCCTACAATATATCTATCTATAAATCTTTCTGATTGAATCGATCCTTTTCGTACAAAACACTAAAATAATATTAAATCGCTTTTCTTAGCAACTTTTACTTATTGAGTATTTTTTTGAAGTGCTCACATTGTTTTTTGCTAAAAAATAGTACTATCAACGCATATACATATATTAAGACGTGATACAGTGTAGTGGTGTGAATAAGAATTATGTAACAGCATTTCAATACTTTACTATATGCACCGGTATTACTATCATCATCTGCAAAAAAAAAATATGTTATTGTTGTTCATGCAAACATTAAGATTTGAGAGTGGGAAGATTGATATAAAAAAGGCAGCCTGTGATGCACATTACGGAGAAAAACCTCATCCTCCACTAATTCATTCCACTTGGGTATTTCGGAGAAAAACTCGAAAATAGCTTGAATGCATAAACGTGTATAAAAACAGTAAATAAAAAAGGAAACGTGGAGATTGGAGAATAAAAGAAGACAACGTAATGAAGAAAAAAATGGTGCATTTTATTTTTTCTCGTGAAGGCAGAGAGGAGTGAGTGAGTAGCACAAAATGAATGGTCAAACCACCGTAATGTAATCATAATAATACTATTTGATCTTTGATAAGGATCTCTCTTTCATTTTTCTCATTTTTCCTGCCTGCTGCTGTACTCTGTGTGGTGGTGTATAATATGCGTACATGATATTTACGTTCGCTCATTCATACAATTCACAAAAAAAGCACAGCACACTCACTGCCCAAATGGAGTTTTCTGATTCAATAAAAAATATTTATGTATGTATTTATTTTTAGCTTCTTTTCAAAGGTAAGATAATTCATTGCAAAAATTTGATAAACTGCCTGCCTGCCTTTCGTTGATAAGAAAGACAGAAAAGGTAAGAGGAGGGAAACAATGTTGTTATTCTTTTTTTTAATCGTAGGTTTTTGAGCATGGCTTAAGGGGTATCGGAGTCCGAAGGAATATTTATTATTATTTATAATAGCCATTATGGATTGCTTCCTTATGTACGTGGAGTAGTTTCGATTTTTAGAAAAAACTAAACATTGTTTGGTTTTATTCTCATGAGTTAGTTTTTTATTGTGTTGCTTTTTTAAATTGCTAAAATGATTTCACGCGCAAGAAAAATTCTCTTAAAAATTAATTAGTAAATGCAAATGAAATGAATGAAAATTAATTGATTGACTCTTACTCTTGCACTTTAATTCTAGTAGTTTAGCCAGTACTTCTGTTAGACAATAATTTAATTTGGCTGAAATAAATAAATTTACTTCTAAAATCCTACATATACATATATTGGTAGGGTAGACGTGTTATTATTTCATATCTTGAAGCATTAGCACGGCTACATCCCCATCTATTTTTTAATTTTGGTAGTACTATTTATTTAGAAACAGTTTTGAGATACTGCTTGTTTGATCTGACAACAAAAATACTGAATCGGGAACCTATGGCTGAATGCTGCTCACATTCACATTTGTGGAAAGCAAATGGCAAGGATCGATAAACTACCGTTTTAAAGAGAAATTATATAGTAGTGCGGTAGCAATAAAATAGTTACTTCAAAGCTTAATGAAGGAGTTTAAAGCTTCATTATCTCCGAGATTACAGTCGCTATAATGTTTATGCGCACCTCTTGAATACTTCGGTTTATTATTGAGGAGCACACTTCACACGATTTTATGGCTTAATTGGTTCATTTAAAGTTGCAATTAGATGTTAAGGGTGGGATCCTCTGAGTGGTAAAACGTCTAAAAGCAAAAATAAAATTTCCGCTACTGTTTCCAAGGAAATTAATCTGAAATTTTGTTTGTATACTTTATTCTGTAAGGCATATCGTGTTTTGATATTTGCTAAAGTGCCCCAGAAAAGTTACTTATGAGGGTAAGACGATGATACTGATATTGTTGATAGGTCGGTTTATGTTTATTGCAGAAAATGCTTGCTAAATACTATCTTGAGATGTTATTGTGGTAAGGAGAAATTTGTTTGTTCAAATTTAAAATTTCATTAAGAAATAAATACTTGATTACAAAAACTCTTTGTACTGCTAATGTTTCAAATGGCATCGTTCCAATTTCCAGATTAGAAGAACAATAAAGTGAGTGTGCAGATATCATGCAGTCAAGGCCTGACGACCAATTTTGTGCACCAGTCTACCAATTTTAGTACACTTTACACACTAAACTTTGGCTATATTTTTTTCATAAATTCATCCAGGCATTCACAATACTCGATTACGGAGTAAATACGATTTTTACCACAAATAATTGTTTTGGATAATACCTGGATAATACCTACCTAGTTTTAATCACAATTATTTTGTATCAGCAACACGTTTTTCGATCATCATTGATCATTTTTAATTTTATGCACTAAATTTGACCGTTTGGCCCTGACTGTCTTAACAACAAGTTGTTGCAGCTTGACTTTAGGCATTTCATCTCTTATGAAATTTTTGTTTTCTTAACTCTATCGCGTACAAAAAAAACAGATTTTATTGTGCACCATTAAAAATACGTTTGCATTTTAAAATTATTTTGTAGTATTTAGAAGTCTTAATCTTTTCTTTCTTATCTGTAGCCAAATATTTTCTTATGATATGTATTATCATGCGAATATATGTATGTATTTAATTAGCACTTGAATATTCGAATTTAACAGTATAAAGCGTATAATTATCTTTATTTGCCTTAACACATGATTTTAAGTGTTTTTGAAATCCCTAAAGAAGAATTTATACGAAAGCGGGTAATCAAGTAGTTTTACATCATAAATTGTTAATCTGTAAAAAATATTTAATATTATGTTCAATGATTGAATAAAATGCGCATTTGATAGTATTTTCTAATATGTCCTTGCACCCGTTGCGTTTTCTCAACATAACATCTAATGTTGCCATAAAACTTTGCAAGATATTAGCAGTTTACTCTTCCCTAATAGTAATAAATTGTTCCGCATGTTATAATATCTAATTCAACAATAGGCTGACGCATATTTTAAATCTAAAGACAAACATCTCTTATTTTATCTATTGAACGTTTTAGAGAACGCAGAATGGGTCTTTCTAACGATTTTTACCTACAGAATATTAAACAGAGCAATTACGATGACGGCATTATACAAATCATGTCATTGAAATTAATTTCTCCTGACAAGATTCTTTCTTCAGCCAATTCATGACTTGATTTCGTAATGTAGCATTACTTAGTCCTCGTATCAGCATTTTGTCAACTGTCCTGTCGTGTTTTTAAATATATGCATACGCAGAAATCCAATACATACATCAAGCACGGCCCATGTCCATCCATGTCCATACAATAAATTCTCCCTTTTGCATGGCTCAGTACTCACATTGACAAATAAACAAGACCAGTTTTGCTGACTAATGATCAATGATCTTGAATTTGAAAGATTAAGTTGTACACATTTAAGACCGGAATTAAAAAGTGACAGAGAGTGGTCATTTGTTACCAAAGAAGCATACGTTCTGCCACTTAAAATACGTAAATAAATAAATATACACGCAATATCACTTATTATTCAATATTGCATAAGTACTTATCAACCCGCATGGAGCTTGCATGTTTTTGTTCAAAAAGTGATTGACATGGAGAAAATTAAACGAAACAGGAGAATTTGCGGAAGTGTTACTCGTTGCGCATACTAATAACTAGATGGATTTTTCCATCGAAAAAGGAAGAAGGTGAGTGAGAACATCATTGACTTACTTATTTACTTAACCTGTAAGCATCCTGCTTTGCCAAGACTGTAAGAAAACACACTGCTGTTGGACTTGAAGATGGGATCATCAAAAACTCTATCACTGATTCAAATCTGTGCACGCACAAACTTAGGAATACGGACATTGAATACGAATAAAAAATACGTCTGTCATACACACAACTTTGTTTAGATTAAAAAATTAATACCACAATTTATTTCCATATTTGTGCAGGGCCTAAAGCCTTCGACCAGTTTGATTGGTCAAGTCAGTATTTCACTTTTTACCGAAAGATTATGATTAATAATGAAATCGTTGGAATTTTTAGAGAGGCTTCAAACAAAGTTTACAAAGGAAAATGAATTCTGATTATCAAAGACTGCACACGCTGATAATAAAAAATACCCATGAAGCTAAACTCGCAATCAAAAAGTTTTGTTGTTTTAATGTTAGAATTAGTACCTTATTAATTCCTCAACTTGCGATTAGTTACCCATTAAAACACACGTGTTGTTACCCTCGCGTATCATATCAGGTATTTATCCCAATAATAATCCTGGGTCAACCCAGGTTTACTGAAGCAATTGCTAATTAATGGTTTCATACATATTTTTGTGAGCATATATTTTCTTATGGAGTATTTACTCCTATTCCGCTTATCGTACAACCAACAGCACAACTTCCTTTCGCTGAAAATTCTGTTCATGCTCAAATCTTCAAAGTTCCGGAACACATTATGGCTGATGACTGCACATGTCTCTTTTTGTATTTTTATTATTTGATTATCAAGTTACATACATACAATTCATAGAAAAAGTTACCCCCATTCATTGTTCTCACATTCTGCAAAGTTGTTTGGTTTTTGGATTTCTCCACAATTACAACAACAACAACTACTTGAAGTTAATACATTGCACCGCTTTCGCCCTAAAGGCATGATTTCGTATCCCCCAACATAATACGTTATAATTAATATTATTCGACATGCAGCACAGACACAGAAATGAAAAATAAAAAATCCGGTATTTTTACGGTGTTATACACCACGTTCCTTAATTATCTCGCCAATGTACTTAATAAAGGCGTATGATCACTATCTGTGTATCTATAACCTTCCATAAAACTTTGATTCTTTGGTATACCTAACCAAAGAAATTATTCAACAGATCCTCGTGCTGGTGTAATTTCTTCAATTTTATTTCCTATAGCAAGCACTCTAATCTTACCGGGCCTAAGTTGATGCGTCAGTTTGTCTATCAAAATTTCCCCAGGTAAATATTTACATAAAATGAAATAAAATAAAAAATGCTCTGATTACACGTATATGAGCAATTTAATTTCTTCATATAACGCGGCTTACTGTCTAAAATAAAAGGAAATGATGAAATGAAAGTACATTATGAAAACTGACTGTGGCATTTGAAATTAATCAAGATAAATTAAGACAAACGTGTTAAATTAAAATCATAAAATCTGAAGAAAGAAAAAACTAGTGACGACGCGTGTTTTTTCCCTCTTATTCGCATTACAAACGAATGATTTTCGGAGCTGTTTTGTTACTTATTGCATTCTCATTCTATTATTCTTAGTAACAAGATAATATGAAGTTGATAATAAATGTTACTATAACGAGGGATTAGTAATACGTCCATACATCTCTTTTTATTACAGTAGCCTTCATTTCCATATTACGTTTTGATGTATTGTACAAGATGCATTTCAAATGTGTTTGTACTTTTGCATTATTGTAGTGGCGAAAAAGAGGCAACCAAACCATCTAACACTCATCATTACGGTGCAAAGAAGACCATAATATTAGCCCCGACAAACGATAATGTGTAATGTGCACCATTTAAGTACAACCGACTATTTTAGAAACCGAGTGTCGCACAATATTTTCTAAAGTAAAGAAAGGTCCATGGTGGATAAGGCTACTAACTAGCATAACGAATTCACATGTATATAAAGTTTGTCGTTAGTCATTAACACTCTTTATAGTGTTACTTGTATTTTATGTGTATAATATAACTTGTGTATGACACATCATCAGTAAAAGTACAATATAAACTGTAACTATAGTCTAATCGAATTTATTAAAATAGCAGTGTTTTGTAATATCTCAACAGAATTAGTCTTTATTTTTTATATATATTTTTAGCATCATTGTTTTATTTGCATTGGCCCGAATGCTCGTACTATTATTATCGTAGTTAAATACCTTTGAATTTTGGGAAGTATTGAAACCCTCAAACCTACATGTTTTCCGACGGACACACGCTGACACGCTTCATCAATTAATATTTCTCTAAAAGTTCCATGGATGTATGTATCTTTTCATTTTTTTATCTGCCAACCGTGCCTATGTGTGTGTGATCCTTGTTGCCTTACTAATTCTTTGAAAGCTAACCTGACTACATAGTATTAGGTGTTTCTCTGTGAACACATCACGGAACGGAATAACAGGGTCGCTGACTCAGTGCTATTTTTGAAGGACGGAAAAGCACAAGAAGTAATATCTTAGAAAACGGCTCTGCATCGTATTGACTTTAAATTGTATTTTTTTCTGTAGAAGCCAGTGCACAACTACCATCATACCACATCGTCACATTACAAAGACATTGCATTTACTCACTGATTTTAAAACAGAGTTTACAATAACGATGTGGAGAAAGAAAATATAGCAACATATGTAAAAACTGAACATGCATTTTGCAGTTTCAGAATACGATAGTATGAATTCTTTATATAACGCATATGTATATCCCAAGCATATTATAACACAAAATAAAACTCATCGATGATACCATACCATCACCAGAACCACAGAAGACCACGTTTTCTTAATCTTTTGCATGCGCATGAATGGCATGACGATAATGTGGTATACATATATATTTATGTGAACGTAATCTACTTCACGAGCTACAAGTGAAATTGCACACGCGCCTGCAAACAAAACTCCTGCACCGATTTTTTTGTGGGTGTCCACGCATCCTTCCTGCCTGCCTGCCTTTCTCGGTGAAACCGTGCAGCAGCGTCTTGCGAGCGAATGAGTGTGTGAAGAGGCTTCGTCACACAGATACACCAACACATTCACACTCACACACATAAAGGTATGCTAACTTTCGAAAAAGCATATGGATGAATGCCACATTACATTCGCTTCTGCTATGAAAGTAAAATATTAAGTCAAAGTTTAAATGTTATTTTGATAAAAAACGTGTATGCATTCTTTTCGGGTTCGTGAATGTCATTTTCATTTGTGGTGTGGTATCCGATAGGGACAAACTTTCAAAGTATTGCAATTTTTGGAGTGTGAACACATCATGTGTTCATACTTCATTCTACCATTGTTCAATGATAAAAAGGACGAAATGTTAAAACTGGAAGTACACAAGAAGAATCATTTTATTTGTCATTTCTTTTCTAAATTGAATTTGTATCATAAACAGGAAGAAAAATGAACATAAACTAAATATAATGGGATACAAGATCAGTTCAAAACACGAAGAATCAAAACGAACACATATATATACCAGTCAAGTCACCATATAGACTACTGAGGGAAATGCTTATTTTAGCACGCGTGTCTCACGTTGTTGTTGTCGTTGTTTGTGTTTCTCTGCTTACTTTTCGCTAACTTACTCCTACTTCGTGTGTCTTATTTTGTTCGATGCTCTTGCTTCTTCGGATATTATTTGTCTCTTATTCATGTGATATACGTAAAAGTGTGATGCTATGGCTACATAATATACTGGTATCTTCAAATTTCTTAGTTGTTGGTAGTAATATAAGTACACAGAATATATTCCATTGACGAATCTACATAGGTGGTGTGCACCCAGTTATTCAAGCAGAAACAAGAAAGGCATGTGCGTTTAAAAGTAAAAACTCTTTAAGGAAAGAAAAAAAAACTATCACAAGAGAAACACAACGGCGGCGGTTAGCAACTTAAAAAGAAGACGAAACTTGTCATTTGTAGCTTGCTACTCTTCCTTTACGCCTAATATTTTATTATTACAAACACGACAAAGTTTGCTTTATTCCATTCTCTTTCATCTTACGATTAGTCATATATGAACATGCATGCATGGATTTTTTTATCTAGTATTTAAAAGTTACCACAAGTCTGTCATAATAAATGTATGAAGAATCTTTTATTAATAAGGAAATGAAATTTAGTTTTTTGAATCTCCCAAGGAAACCGAAAATTAGCGAAATGTGTTGTCTCTATATAGTTGATTTTCAGAAGTTTATGATAATCTCTTATATTTCCCATTTATTCAATTTCAAACGCTTAATTGAAAACCGGAAAAACGTATTCATTGTTAGATACTGAAAAAGCAGACTGCGTGCATGCATTATTCACAGTTACAAGGTTTTTATGCTGAATTTGTCCTTTACACCGTCTGCTACTTCTTTTCTTACAAGTTTGTATAACTTTTACCTACGTATTTTACGTTATAAGAGAAAATAGTAGAGTTGGTGTAACCTCGCGTGGTGTGTTGTCTGTCATTTTATCTTGGAATGGTATTTTTTTCATCCATTTCATCCACTAACTAAAAATCTAATTTAAGTTTCATATACTTTTACATGTGTGCAGATGTAGAGATACAAGATATTTAGGTACATCTTTTTGTGTACTTATCTACGTATGTAACACCGCACACATACAAAATATACACACATGGGAAAACAAGAATTGTCCCATAGCTTGTCGCATGAGATGTCTTTTTCAGTTCTGTTCTAAAGGAAGGATATTTTTTCGGAGGAGGACGGTGCGCCTCCGGTGGAGCATTTTTTTATTGAGTATTATCATGATCATGATCATCAACACGAATCGGCGTTACAGTCTCCTTTCACAGAGATGACTACATGATTTAGAGGGAACAACTGATGTCTCAATTTCTCACGTTATATAATGTGCATACAAAGTATCTTCCAATCTTCCCTCTCATCCTATTCAACTCATTCAAAGAAGCCCAAGTGGAGTAAGTAAAGCATTGCCATGATTATTTATATGTATGTGTTTTCTTTCTACATAACATAAAAATTGTACACAAACATTAGAAAGCGGGCAGATAAAAAACAGGCAATAATAATATTACTTCTGTTGGAAATGGATTTACCAAAGTACATTACATAATATCCCTTTTTATCCTTCATTTTCAACTTTTAAAAACACACATTACAAGTACATAAAAGTAAAAGGTGACATGAAAGGGTAAAGAGGAGATACCATCAAATAATGCGTATACGGAAATTCATAATTTTGACAATAAAAATGTTTTTTCTTCTTCTTTGAAAGTCATTTGGTAGTTTTATTTGTGTGACACTTAAATTAAACGTTTAAATAAAATGGTATTACTTTCGGTGGCTGGAAATATCTTTTCCCTACGAATAATGGATAAACATGTTTTAAAAAGGCGTGTTTGTGTTCTCCATTTACTTAGCAAATAATAATAATAAGCACATTAAAAAAAGTAAACTTTCGCCATACACCACAAGGTTGATATGGCAAAGTCTTAAACCATTTCATTCATGGGATCAGTGTAAAGTAAACTCATGCATGCTGTCATATTTTAATATAAGAGCCTAGAAACCTGGTAACTGACTTGACTATAGAGTTTAGTTAGGAGGACCATGCTCAATGTAAAGGAGGATCAACTCGGCTGTAAAATTGTTGTGGTAGTAAAAAATCTCGATGCGATGTAGAGTTTTCTTTTTATTCAATAATAATTTTTATTGTATACGCTATACACATATTATTTTCTTAAAAAGGAATAATAAAGATGTGAGAGTATTAAATATTGAGTCATAAATATTGGGAGAGTTTTCTTTTCAAGTGAATTGTATTGACATTAATTATGCCTGTTTGAGTTTGCCGTGGTTTTACTTTATAGCGGGTATTGTACAACAGGCACACTCACACACCCTTTCTTTGTAGCACGCAATGACGATGCGAAACTTAATAAAAAAAGGTAGCTCCGAACGATAAAATTTTAAGATGAAAAAAATTCATTACCACGTTTACAATATCAATACACCGGCATTTGGGCAAATCCCAATATAAAAAAAAACGAGGAAAAAATGGTTGGCTTTACAACAAAAGGTACACGACAAGAAATATCTTTATAAACGCTGATATTAATATCAATATCAAGCGACATGACAACTTCTTATTAGTCGGGTTATCATTATCCTTAGTTACAAGATAATTTTAAAATGTTAGGATTGGTCAAGAGATTCTCAACCGAACCGGCTATCAAAGTTTATCCATGCCCATTATTATTATCATCAATACTAGAAAGCCAAAACGAAAACATTTCGCATTCAACTTACCTTCGATCTTGCAAGTTATATTCATTCTGATCCTGGCAACATCAAAAAAAAATCCATTCCAGCCCGACTAAATCATTTGACACTGAAAGTTTTATAGCACTTCAATTTTGATTTGGTGGCACTTGAATGACCTGTTCGATCCGAAAACTTATGTCGTACAATTTAAAACTTCAAACTGTTCTCATCTTTTGGATTCGTTCTTAAACCATATTTAACTAATTTATCTTTAAATTCTTACACCAATGGTTTTCAGTTAAAATACAAGTTAATATTACTGATTAAGTAGCATATATACCACATCCAAATGTATACATATAGGCATACGAAGTATGTATGTATATCAATTAGCTTTCATTTCTACCCGGTATGCACATAATATGCTAACATTTTAAACCTTAAAACTCCGTTAGGTTTTCACCATTAAAAATATGTTTTACTGAAAATATATTATCAATAGATATAACAAGTTGTTTACAATCTCACTTTAGGCCGCATCGAATAGTATTTGTGTTTGCACGTTCACACAACGGTTTAAAATCAAAAATATTTAATAGGAAGGGCTTTTACGTTTCAAGAAGAAAAATAGTCACCTGCTTGTAACCGATCACATAAAATATCAATTAGCACATACACGCGCGTCGACGTAGGCACTACAAAATGTCTGTCTTTTTCCAACTATTTATGTATCTTTAAAATTTGCACATTATTGCATAAAAGTTTTAATTCGTCGACTTCTTTGTGTTGAGCATTTTTTACTATTTGAAAGCATAACTTTTTTACATTCTATTTTCAAATGCAAATTTTTGTGATTAATGAAATTTGAAGATAATTATTGGACGTAAATTAATTGTATTGTTGCACGGTTATTCTATTGCTGCTAAAATTACTATCACTTAGAGAAAAAAATGCAACGTCTTTTCTTTGCCGTATAACTTTGTAATATAGTTTTTGTAGATTAACTCACAATTAGCATATTAGATGATAGGCACATAAATCCGTTTTCATGCAATGACACCAGAACTTTAAGGTATACAGTATAATTACTTAATTGAGCATAAATATATATTTGGCATGTTCATTTTATTGCTTTTAAACTTTTAAACACTGAAACATTTTATTCAACAAATTTATTTGATCGTAATTAATCAGCACCAATCATTTCACAAGACCATAAGAATATACAGCTCGAGCGAATCAGTTCAGCAATTGAATCGAGTTGATTATTGTTCACACAGGTGCTGCAGATACAAATCAATCGTTCGTTACGAATACTGCATGCAGCACGCACTACGACTGAACCAATCCAATATTCCAATTTTCTTGTTTTCCCCACCATCGGCTGAGTACTGAGTTACAACTATCACTAGACCATCTTGGTGTGAAAATTCAGTAAAAGTGATCTGCATGCACTATAATGGAGGAGCACGTTTCGTTTCCCGTTTTCTTATTGCGTAACAAACCGAAGTAGTACACAATGACAAAAACAGACAGCAAAATGGTAACAATTACTGCCAAAATTCAATCCACATTTTGTTCCTCCACCAAATTGACGACTACATTTTTACTTTGAATTAAATCCTGTGTCTGTTTACCCTTTCACCTTTATCATCTCTTTTTTACACAAGATTACGCAATTAAGAAAGCTTTTTTAACAGGGAGTCGGAGAAGAGTCTCTATAGCGATTGCAGTTGATCTGCCGTGCGTGGTGCTGCTGCTGTTCGAGTTTGTATTCGTGGCTTTTTACAAACATTAATATTATCATGGGCATGATCATCATTACATTTTTATGCATGTGCTATGTGGTTGGTGAAGACGAACATGATGATGAACAACGCTTGCCGTTTGTGAATAATTTTCTAAAAGGGTATTATAGTGATGATGACGACGACTTCTACTACCGTGTGCGCGATGATGCTCGTGGTTTGCAGTGGAAAAAGGAGACAAGATAACTAGGGTAAGAAGAAGTATAAAAGACAGTGATTTTTTTTCTCTTCTCTCCACCATACCAACCATCATCATCAGTCGCAACAACAGCATCTTCGCCAGCAACAACATCCATCAGTTGCGCATGTATTGCATGTGAGTCAGAATAATATTATATTGTGAGCAGACTTGTTCAGCAACTGTCTCTACTAACTGCTCCTCTCTCGGATATTTTTGCTTCTTTTCTTTTTTTCAAAATGCATCATCTTCTCTCAATCATGATCACGGTTTCATCATGGAACCAACTGCTTTTCTAGTAGTAAAAACACATGGATACATAACTGCTAACACTACACGTTTTCCTCACAGAAAATATATAAAAAAAATCATACAAAACGCCACCATCGTCACCGGTGGTGCATATTTATACACAAAGTTGTAGTATTTCAGGTTCCTTTCTTCTTGAGCAGAAAAAAAACATCATGAAGATATCTTTGTCATTATCATCATCTTTCAGAGCACGGCAAAAGTTGAAGTAGCAGTCCTTTTGAATTTTTCCAATATACACACAACACACAACACGAGCAGACACACATAATTTTTACAGTGTGGCAATATGCACACTGGCTAGTTTTTTAGTGACTTCAGTTTTTAAACAACTGAACTGAACACAGCATCAGCAAACAACATGAAGGATGATGACGACGGATGATAGCAAATTAGAAGCGTACAACGATGAGATGGCTTTTCCCAAGGATTCATCACTGTTACCATTTTTTTACAACGCCATGCATATGTACATAACCCAATAATATACCAACTACAAAAAGTTGTGCAGTTGTTGCTATTATTGACTAAAATGACTCCACCACCATTCCACACTTGCCATTCACTTGCTCATTGTAATTGTGACGATGATGACGACGGTTTCTTCTTCCTCCTTTGAATCATCTCAGCATATAGTTTTTTTTCTTCTTCTTTAAGTCGCCGATGTACACGTTGGTGGAAACTCACTATCCACTATAGTTCGATTGCGCATCTTTGTCGTTGCCATGCTTATCTTTTGCGTTCGAAAATCTTACGTTGGTAGATGAGATGGTATAGTGTGGTTCATATGTATACGGTTTTTTATGCTTACAGGGTGACTTTATGATTGCTCCACAGTTGCATACATCAAACACACAATGTACTCATGGGAAGGAATCACAACACCATCATATATGCATATGTTGCACATTATGAAAATAACTGAAAAAACACTGTAAAATAGGAACA
The DNA here is from genome assembly GCA_034695465.1 of Entomobrya nicoleti. Lineage (NCBI taxonomy): Eukaryota > Metazoa > Arthropoda > Collembola > Entomobryomorpha > Entomobryidae > Entomobrya > Entomobrya nicoleti. The sequence continues at coordinate 19,979 of JAQFZG010000714.1, forward strand.
GATGTAGAATTTTTTTTGCAGAAGTGTTCGAAATGTTTTTAAGCAAGTAGCTTAGTTGTACTATAGTATTCATCCTGGTTGGTGGTAATTTGAAAGTTTTGCTTGTTTTTCACGGTATTAAAACCATGAAAGAAGCAAAGGAGAAAAAAAAGCAAATGCACACACAAGTCAGTCGTATTATCAACATGAATCATAATGTTTCTCTGTCGTCGTTGTCACAAGTGAAAAAACGCAATAACCAAAATATTTTTCAAAGAACGACACAATATTAGAACTTTATTCCCGGATGGTAGGGCATGTTATTATTGCAATTTTTATGTGTTTTCTTTGCTTTGACTTGGAGGAACAAGATGCTGTGATTTTCATTTTTTTAATGTCATTTGTAAATGATAATGACAAAGTCGTCTTCTGTTAAAATGCGTTATGAAAGAATAAATAGCTTGGAACGAAAGCACATATGAAAAAAAAATTGTCTGGTTTGTCAGTGACTAATCAATGATTTTTCATTATTCAAAAATGACTAGAAATTGAACTTTTGCTGATTGTAGTTAAGTATAGATTTTTTCTCAAAAAACCTACACGGAAATTGCATTACGTCAACATGTTATTATCTTCGTAGAACGTTTCATGGCACGGGCAAAGTAGCTTTTTTTGGAGTGGCCGCTGGTTATATTGTCTATTGACGATAAGTTGGTCTTGATTGTAGCTGGTTTCATTTTATTTTATTGAAAAGATTAGCAATATTTCTTGATTGAATCTGGCATTAAGTCTTCTCTTTGAGATGAATCCTTACTTGTTCATCATGCACACCACTACCACCAGTAAAACAACAAGATCCAGGCATAATTTTATCTGCAGCGCATGTCATGATGAATACGAAATTAGAAAACATTTTTTTCAGAGGAGTTGCTCTCATGTTGCGTTGCTTGCTTAGTTTGTAAGTATTGTACAGAGTACAATATGTGATAACATGTCCGTGTTCTACAACGCCACTTTTTCTCTTTGATAGTTAAAAATTATGTAGTATAATCATATAATTGCGATGTGTGTAGTATATACTTTCCGTCCAAGTTACTGACCACTCACTCGTCATCAAAATCATTATAAATATTATTCGTGCCAACTGCACTTTTATCACAACATTGCATACACCATCCTACCTTTCTTCCCATCCTCATTTTGATTATCACTTTTTTCCATCGTCATACCTATGTGACATGCAGCTGCCAGCTTGGAGAGAGTCTGTGATGGACATATTATGTCCTATGTTAACTGTAGAAAGTTTTCTTTTGCAGAATTTTTTGCACTATAAAGTCGTCTTGGTAAATATAAGCTGCCAATATGCGGGTCATTCTAGTCAAATGAATCTGTGAGTTATTTCATTTTCACTTTCAACATTGGTTGTTTCAACATAAGAACTTTCCGGTATTGGCTGGTTCCATATTCGGTGTCTTACACGCTGGTCTACTGGGAAGGTAAGGAAAAGCGGAATCAAAGATTGTCTTATGTTCAACGATTATACTATTATAGCGACCGAAAGTAACAAAAACACGTGAAGTTGCACGATAATAAATGCAAGGAGCTCAACAATGATGGTAGTGTAGTGGGTATGAAATGATGATTTCATTATTATATTTGGGCTTACATAAGACACTGTTGAGTAAATCCGTTTTGGGTAATTTTGATGTTTGCCATTAAGAAAGTTGTAATGGATTGTTTCTGAATTTTATATTGTTAGTTTTGATTACGAATACTGTGATGAACTTTAAATTAAATTAAGTGCTTGCAGTGACTAAGGTATGTTGTTCCATCGACACTAGAATGTTTACAAGAGTTCATTTTAGTTTTTGAACACTGCATCTTTGTAAATAAATTTAGGGCCTCACTACCCATTGTCGATTGGCAAGTAAATTTCCATGCAGGCTGTATTATGAGCGACTCAATTATGTCAGCAGTTTGCAAAGAGGACCAACGCTAGCATAACGTTTCCCCTCCAGATCTTTCCAGATATTGAACTGTCAATTAAACATAATATTTTTAGTTCTCAGATTATCTAACTATGCACAACATGCATGCAACCTAAATAAACTGTATTCTTTGCGTTCAGTTATTTTAACATGCAATAATAAGACCAATTGTTTTAGCTTTTTAGATCGTTTTTAAACCAGTTTAAGCTAATTAAATAAAAAATTAATCCTCACTGGTTTTATCAAAAAATCATATAATATTTATGGTTTTGCTAATAAGCTTAAAGTTATAGTAATCATTATTATAAGGTTTTTATCTTAATTCATTTTTTAATCATTCAATTCCATACGTCCATTGTTGTTTTAATCTAACTCAAATAATAATATTGAAGCATTGTTGTTTTTCAGTTACTCAACGTTATAAATTATTCTCGTGACTATAAAAACGCTCAGTATATTTACTTTACAGGGTTGTGCACTTGTTCTCTGAAGCACTTAAATCTTATGTAAGGTTTGCTATCTGTCTATTTTCTCTGTGAAATGTTTACAAAAATATTTACCTAATTTATCCGAATATTTCCTCAAGACACACATAACTTTCTATTTTAAATTGCTAAATTCAGTCGTAAACGATCAAGGAGACAGATACATGTTGTATTATCGTTCTGTAGTAAATCTTTTATTCTCCTCGAAGTCGTCATCATAATAATCATCATACTTACACATTCGTAACAATAAAAAACCAAGCAGAATGTAATCTATGATGCGATATGTATGACAACAACTACTATATTACTAACCACTGCTAGTTTGAAAATATCTAAAATTCATTAGTTTTGTACGGCTTCCCATGAATTCTTGATGCATAAAAAACCGTACATTCACATTATTGGCATGGATGACGATGATAGTAATGATACCTCAACCCTGAATGCTGCTCATGTTATGTTATGAACGTACATTATATTCACCTCGGTTTCTTGGTATTGTCAAACCAGGTAAACGACCAACTTTAGTAAATAATTTTGATCTACACGCATCATAAATTATTTGTTGCTTGTCAAAGTGTGTGTAAAAATTCCACGGGAGTATGACCCCTCGCCGAGGACACATTAAGTAAGAGTTATAGAGTAACAAATCAACCAGGTAGTCCTGTTCTTCCTTCATCTTCTTCACTCTTCTACTACGTATGTATGTAGTATGTACATATATGCATCTTTGAAGTTTGCACAAAACAATACTGTTATCCAGTTTGCTCTGCCTAGGCTTTACGCTGTTCACAGAAAGCTCCCGCATCATAATGCCTGAATTTATTTTTATGAAGCGGATAGCATCAAGCTAAAACAAAGTAGCAAGAGGATAATTGTCTAAAATATTTTACACTTTTCAATGCAATTGGTCATTGCATCTTGCATCTTTTAAGTAATTAGGTAAAATTATGACAATGCTTTTAGATTAGGAAAACAATTGAACCGATTTTTAAATTGCAGGCCTGAGACAAATAGTTTTTGTTACGGGCCACCAAAAAACTAGTATTTTTTTTAAATATTAACTAGTGACTATTATTGAATCGTTTCATATATCGTAAAACTGGCATCGCAATATGTGTGCTCGCAATGTATGTACAAACTATATCAATGCACTTAAAAATATTCTCTGGTTGCATTGATGGTAGTTCAAATTACAATTACATGTAGTACCCAGTACCCACATGCATTCCTGTCATTACATACTACAACTAACTTTTTTAGGATTTTTAATTTATTTGTGTGTAAAAGTTTTGTTAGGAATTTATCATTTGACATTCTGTACTCCGTAAAAACATGCACAATATATGTTACGCGTATAAGTTCTACCATGCAATAACAATATTGAGAAGGATGTAATAATAATGTAGCATGATGATCTTCTCGGAAGAAAAAAATTGAAAACATGTGCGGATTCATGAATATTATATAACCTACGGCAAGGCACAAGTCTCCAATTAGTAAAATGATTACTTTGAGTGAGATGAGATGGCTTGTTCAAGTCAAGGGAGGCCAGGCCAAACACAATTCTGCACGCAGTTGAATTGTTACTTTGATGAAAGTAAATGCTTAAAAGTAAAGAGGACTGACTGATTCACAGTACATCGTACAGAAAGAAGAAAGATTTAAAAAAAAGTTATACAATGCGGTGTACTGATGTAATAGATTTGATTTGACTTTTGGGCGATCATGTTTTTTTCTGTTGTATGATGTAATGCTATCAGAAATGAAGTAGTTAAGAAGATAGAAAGGCCTTTTTTGATGGTATGAATTAAATTTATTTTAGACATGTACATGCTTTACGTAAAGTACAAATTGCACACACACTTCTCTCTCCATCTCTCATTCAAACGAACTATCAATTTCTTGAACATTAAGTGATTATATCTATTGTTATTCTTGAAAGTTGAAAAAAAATTATGAACTTTCGTCGTCATTTACGCAGTTTGCAATCCCATCAGGGATCCGAAAAAAATAATTTATTGTGCAAGATTTTATCTATGTAATCTAACCACAGAATTATTGTATGAATTCGTAATAAATGCATGACGACTAACTAAACTACACAGAGAGAAAAAAACAAGTGTTTTGAATTTTATTTAATAAAGTGTTTGTGAAAGGTTAAAACTTCTTAAGAAAGACAGAGAGAACATGCCTTAAATGAATATGAGAAGACCAGATACTCGGAGAACATCAGGGAAAATGAAATATTATGCATGTGAAAATGATGTTCAACGTGCTATTTAATTGTAATTGAGTCACATCTCTCTCTCAGACCAGAAGAAGGAAAGAACCTGTTCTCATTAATGTGTTTTAAGTGGTCCTCTACATCTCACACCACGCCATGAGGATGACGATGATGATGACAACTCTAACTACAAAATGCTTTTATGTGGAAACGAAAATATAACGCTCAGATATAATATTACAACCTTATCTACAGTAATACTAACTAACTTGAATTTGAATGACACTAGCAACTTCAGCTAGTCGACATTTGTAACAAAACTGACCATGATAATTTCGTTAGTATGACTTATGTATATTCTTCTTTAAGTTTTCACACTTTTATATAAAAGCATTATTTTCGGATACTCATTAAATTTGTCTTTTATTGACAATTATTAAACTATGTGCTTTTCAGATTCTATTATTGCATAATTTGCTGGTACACATTATCAGGTAAGGTGTTCACAGGTTGGTCGTGCCTGATTCGTTTTCGTCCACTCGCCGGTTGAATATATTTCAAATGCTAAAAAGTACTTTAGGTCAAAAACATTTTAAAGTCGGTTATCGCGTATCAGGTCAATATTTGGTGGAACAAGAAAGGGATTGTTATAAAATATTACATTTAAATAATTCAACTTCTTCGTTACAAGACAGTTGTACATGTAGTTGTTATACAAAACGTTTTTTGTGTAGTTTTGTAGAAAACGTTGTTTCTACTTAGAGACGAAGAGGAACATAATGCAAATAAGTTGTCATAAGCATCCCATCGCATCGTCGTCATGAAAAAACTTTTTAAAATGTTGGTGTTGTTGGTGTTATTATGAATGCACATAATAATAGTTAAAGGAGCGGAGCTCACAAGTCGTAAACCATCGACAATATTACTGTCCTAAAATCAACATTTTCTCTGATAACTACCATCACCACCACCAATAGTAGATGTAATAGTTTTAAAAAAAATCAAAAGACACATTATGTTTCTATGTAGAATTTGATAGGTTGTGTGTATACAACAAATAACGTAATGTATGTATGTAAAGTTGGTAAGAAAAGGAGACACCTACATGAATGCAAAACTGTAAAATATGTTAGTTGTAACGACGACATATCAAAAAGCTCCCATAAATATTGTTGCAAGGAAGGAACATGAGAGCTGCGTCTATTTCTGTCTCATTCAAAATTCAAGAAAACTCACTAGGCAGGAGGAGGAGGATCATTATTAGACGCGATAAGAGCAGATAAGATTTAGCAAAACGGAAACGTTCCAACAAACAACAAGAAGAAAAGATGAAAGAGAGAGAGAGATGGAGAGATTGGATCTTTGGAGGAAAGCAACATTACACAAAAAGTAATCTTGTATGGAACGGCAAGCATGTCGTATTATTTGCCTTTACATAATAATAATGTTTTCAGTGCATGTGTGAAATATGTTGGTATTAGTATATTATTATTACAGAGTGCATATAGCTTCACAAGGATATATATAGTCAAATAAGAATTAAACACAATATATTATACATCTCTTTGTATGCATAGCGTACGTACGTATCCTCAATTATGCCATATTAACTTATTTTTCGGAGAAACTGATAATATATGAGTTTTGTTGCTGAGATGAGAGTAGAAAACAGAGCGACAACTGTGACGGTTATTTAGTGTGTGTGTTTTGTTTCAAAAGTTTTCAAATGAAACGATCTAGATCTAGAGATGCTTTGAAACGGTGACTATGTCTTTGCATGATACAACCTTGAGCACGTGCGACTGATATTTAGTGTTCAAAAAAAGACAGTCAAGTGTGCCGTTAGATTGGGTTTGTAGTTTCTACCTACATGCTGATGATATAGTACTGTTTTTGTCACTATTTAACTTTGTCCGTCTGTCTTTAATTTTATGACATCAGACTACTGTATGCTTATAAATACCCAATCTATTATGAAATCCTAAATGGGGGCTGGGAAAAATACTTATAAATATGATAGGTAATCATTAAAAATGTAAATGGTTAAAATGAAATCATAGAAAAGTTAGAATACTTCGCTACTTCTACATTCTAAGATTGGACTATGCATGAAAAGTCTACAAACATACAAATCATCCCACCGTTCCCCAGGCATATCACCACTTAATTACAGTATCGCTGACATATTGAGAGATACAAGCGCTTTTAAAGATTATTATCTAGAATAGCAAATTCTTGCAGTTTGTTCAATTTAGCTATTTATTTTAATTGCATATTTTCAAACTACTTAGGAAGTAGGAATGTAGCTCTGGTTTTGTACTGGAACGTTTTGACGTTTATTAAACGCTATTATTTTTGTAGTGTTTTTTGTTATTTATTATGGACGACTTTTCTCGAAGTTCAGTAAAGAGGTGATCGGTGACGTCGAACCGAAGTTTGAAAAAAGCTTTCCTGATTCTTATGCACCTTTTCACCTTTTGCAACAAATCATAGAATACAACTGGGATATTCCATATTATTTGCAGTTTTTAAGAAATTAGTGTAAATATTTAGATTTATTATCCGTGCATCCATATAATTTCATTGTAAGTTTAGATACAAATAAAGCTCTCTAGAAAATAGCATTTCTTGCCTGTTATTATAATGTATAATAATATATTTATAAACTGACTATTCTACACAAGAACCAAACATAAATACATATATTCAATATTTCATTTAGATTTTCAAGCAATCGGTTATTTAATACTTTTTAGTATTATTTTAGGTTAATCATGCTAGTTTTATTTATCAAAGCACATTCAAATATGATCTTATGCTTTTTTATACTCATCCTATATAACACACTTGTAACTTACGAATCACCGCATCGAATTCGAACCGCATCAACCTTGCGGAAAATTTCAATCGCATCGCATTCGAATCGCATCATCCTAACAATTTTTTCAATCGCATCGCAATCGAATCGCATCAACCTAACAATTTTCTTGACCGCATCGCATTCGAATCGCATCAGCCAAACAATTTTACTTGACCGCAACGCATTCGAATCGCATCACGATTAACATATACAGAAGTATATGTTACATTTTAGACATTAAAAATTACACTACAGTATATTTATATATGATTCAATTCCTAACTACATAAAGAAACTATGATTATTCATTACTAAAATGCAGGGTTGGGGAGATTACTTGCCTTAGTGAAAAAGATTACAGATTACTAATTACAATTTTTTTCAAACTAAAACTTGATTACAGATTACAGATTACCCAAAATGAATCTTAATATTTTGATTACAG
>JAQFZG010000715.1:0-27965 GCA_034695465.1 Entomobrya nicoleti
CATTATTGTTTAAGAAGCATACCGTATATTAGACTTCCTCAAGCATTTTCTAAAATGTTGATGTAATCAGGCCAACATAATAACTTATTTGATTGAATTGATTATGTGTCTAATTTAGTATTAGGTTAATTGTATTTTTTGTTGAAAAACAATATAGCGGAATTGAGTTCCTTTACCTTGTGGATTCGTAAATAGCCTTTACGGTTAAACAACATCCCGCAGTGCTTCAAATACCCGAAATCAAATTTAAAAGTTATTTTTGGAAACACTATATTAAATTTGGTTTCGGGTTTTTCCAGCACTGCGGAATGTTGTTTAACCGTAAAGGCAATTTATTTAAAAATCGACAAGGTGAAAGAACTCAATTCCGCTATATTGTTTTTACAAAAAAATACAATTACCCTAGTTATAAATTAGGTTCATAATCAGTTATATCAAATAAGTTATGCTGTTGGCCAGTTTACATCAAAATTTTAGAAAATGTCTGAGGAAGTCTAATAAACAGTATACTTCTTAAACAATAATAGAAAGCTATATGATTTGGGGCATATTTTAAACAAATTTAAAGAAATAATAACAATAACATGTTTATGACTGATGTTTAAAACCGATTGTAATAGGTTGAAATAGAAGTAAACAATTTTGGTCTATATTGCGGTCAGCTTTCAAAAACTACTTTAATAATTTTAATCTTAAATACGTATCATATAATCATAATTTTTTCTTCCTGCTGTTGGAATATATCCCTGTTGTTCCAACAACAGCACAATTTAAAAAAAATAAAGCAACTACACTTGTGATGTTATTCAATAAACAATGCACAAGCTTGATCTTCAAAAATATCCTTCGAAACAATGAGTTCGAATGTTTTAATAATTCTAGGCAATCCTTTAAGCATGCCTAAATACATAGGCCACCAAAAATTTATATGACTTTTAGCGAAATAGTTGCGATTTTGGGAAAATCATATTTAGCATAGAAACTTTGTATTTCTTGATTCAACGTATCCAGTCAACTTTTGACATTTACAAATATTCCAAAGTACAAACAATTGTACATTATATCTAAATTCACATATTATAATTTTTTTATGTGGAATTATTTGACTTTTCTCAAATTTTGCTCTCATAGCAGATCCCAAATCAAACTCTGCTTAAGTCATTCTTTCCGATTTGTTTACAGCTATTTATCTATTAATGTGTACTTCTTGCAAAATAATTTTCGAACAAGTATATGTCGTAGTTTTATCGCATAGTTCAATGCGACAGCTAAAAATACAAGTGGACATTCACATTTGGAACACAAAAAATCCAAAGTCAATCATCATCTTTAAAATGAGTTCCTTTCTCATCCGATGTATCATTTCTAAATATCCCATTTATTATAGTACAGATTTGATCAGTTTTAAATACTGATTTGGATCAAGTCAGCCAGGCGATATATCGGTTTCTTCCCCATATGGAGACGACAGGACAAGCAGTTCGACATTTTATTCGACTTATTTGCCCAGCCCTTCGTTTTATCCGTATTAAAGAGCAAACTCGCTTTCTTGCAAATTACTTGACTTTGTTAATTTATTGGTTTGAGATGTAACTCGAAGTCTTAAAAAGTTACAGATGATTTACATAGGTCTTCAACATGATAAACATTTCTTCAAATGGTATTCTGCGTTTCAAATAGTTCATTAAACCTTTCAGCAAACTTTGGATAGTCTCGCAGGAATCCTAATGGGCAATGGTGAAATCGTTTCACAATGAATAAAAGGTCAGCAGTTCTTATTTTACATTTTTGTTCCTGCTTATGATACTTTAGGAGAAGGTTTGTTTTCAATCATAATGTTATCCGTGTTTCTATGAAGGAATCGTATTTGATTTGTATCACTATTTTTCTTGGGTAGCTGCTCCAAAAATATCGCTAATAATATCTAAAAACTTACTTTTTATAAGAATGGTATTTATGATACATATTATTTAATCTTAAGATAAATATTAACGTTTAGCATTTCAAGTCGTAATATACACCAAATTCTTTAGGCCTCGAAATCAAATAATTTAGCATAACCATAAATAATGTGGATATTTCAAGTCGGCGAACAATTTACAGGATTTTTTTTCTGTAAACCAGGTTTGATTCGAAAACATTTCTTACTATAATCGTTTCAAGTTAAATCTTGTCCTTACTTTTCAACAACAGAAAAACTGTTCGCTGCAAAATGTAGCGAATTAGGCTCGGACCACGTTTACGATCAATTTTATGAAATAACCCAACTTTTAAACCAACTGGGCGACAACTTTTAACAAATTTTCTAAACAAAATGGACTGGGCATTATTTTCCCGAATCATTTTAGCTTGCCTCAAAAATTTTGAAGATAAACAAGGAGATCGGCTTCCAAAATCAAACATAATACATACAAAGACCAATGTGACAACTAGGCTACAAACCAGGCTTATTTGAAAATACATATTCAATGTTACACGATATTTGATAAACGTGTAAGATTGGCCAATTGCTAACAACGTCCATAAAAATTCAGCCACCGGCCAAAAATTAAGTTGGAGGCACTCATTAACTAAAATTGTAAATATTTGGATTTGGCGGTAGTATTTTATTGAATAGTCATATATTTGTTTTGCGTTGTTACGTTTAAATAGTTTTAACGAAAGTAGGTCTTTTAAATTATCGTTAAGCTCTTTTAGAATTGCCAACCAAACTGCTACTGTCAACGATGCAAATACTGAAGCTACAATATATAATAGGATTTTTGTTGAACTGACTAACACTTTCAGTATAAATGGAAACAAGTTTCTGTTAGAAATAGTTTTAAAAGCTGTCAAACAGTGTTGATGTTGAATTTCTAGTGCTATTTCTAATAGAGGAAAAAACACAAAGAAAAGAAATCCGATTTTTAGTTGAGCGAATAATATTAAAGCAAACAAAATATTATCGTGACGACGACTCGCACGTGACCTCAACTTGAAAAAAGAAGAAAGCACTAGTCCATTTGGATTTTTACTCATATTATACAATAAGCAACGAAAATCATTTGAATGAATGTACAGGCCAAGTCCATAAACCGTTGTACCTGTTGTGCACACAAAGAGAATGCTGTAAAAAAGAATAAGGATGAAATTGCTTTTTTTGCAATAAAATATGGATTCAAATAATTGTGCCATTATTAAAACTAAACTGATTAAATATATTAAAACAAATATTAATTGTTGAAATGTTTTATATTTGATAGGCTTTTGTTTTGTATTTGAAAATGGTGGAAATATGCCAAATGATACGTAGTGACAAGCTTTGCTTAAAGCAAAAATGTTCCGCAGACTTTCTGAAGACGGCATTATTTTTTTGGACAATGTATCAAGAAGAAAATACCAGAGGAGACTACTGAAAAACAAAAAAAGTTTTCCAGCTTTGTGAAGCTGAATTGGAAATTTATTTATTCTCTGTGAGACAAAAAGAAGATTTAGATATTTTGATAAATAAGTTTGCTTAATTAATTTAGCCTCGTGAAGATTATCACTGAATAATAGATTTCATGATTAGCTTAGATTTTAGCTCTCATAATAGTTTTCATGCTTTCAAATTCGTGAATAATAAATATAGTTAAAAACAATTGAAGAAGTTATCCCGGTATATATTATCAGTATGGCTGTTTATAAAGCAGGGAATATTCTAGCAAATAAAATCAAGTGGGTCAAACTTAACGTCTGAGTTGATACATTAATTTGTTTTTGTGAACTACAAATACGTAAGCTCAGCACGTGGCATTTTAGAAATATATTTCCTAGTATATACTTAATATTATTTTGGTATTTTTATAGACGTGTCTCTAAAAATAAGTTATGACGACATGCCCCAAATTTTACAGACAGGAAAGTCAAAAGACTGAAATAAATTTAAACAATTTTAACATAAAAATATTTGCCGACTCAATAAAGATTGTTATTTAAAATGTCGATTAACACTATTAATTAATTAATATTAAGATCGGGTATTTCAAAAGACTTGACTTGGTATTTAATTTCAAGTCTTGGCTTCTTACGTTCGAGTACACTTTTGCGGTGACGAAATATTGTAACTTATATTAAAATACAGACATTTAAATGTTAAAATCAAATGTGTTAGAATAGGGGCTTTGTTTCCAATTATTCTATGAGACCATAAATAAATTTCAACAAACAGAGAATAACAAGGTTGATGTTTGTAAAAATATTTAAGTTGTTTTTGAAAAGTATCGCTTTATCCGCTTTGTATGTCCAACCAATGGTTTTGAAATACATTTTTGTTGTTTTGATATTAAAATTCAACTTAATAATTAAAACGAGTTATTTCCCTAGCGAAGTTGAAGTTATGAAACATAACTGTTGTTTAAAGTTTGGTATTATGGTAGGTACACATGGAATGTCAAAGCCTTTGACAGGACTTTAAATGGTTATGAAGTTATGAATTATTGATAACTTTGGGTTAAAAACAAAACCTGGAAAACATTTATTGTATAAATTTTTAAAAGGCTTTTGGCCAAATGATGTTTTCTGTGCATATTTGTTTCAGATTGGAAGTATTTTTTTATAATATTGGCTTATTAAATATAAAGCTTCTGCTCGTAAGTTTTCCTTTTGTGGCCTACTTCTAGAAAACCGGTGTAAGATTTCGGTCACTTGATAATTTTTTTCCACCAATTATTCAAGTTTCGAATTGCAATATTCCCGATAAATTTCCCCAGAATTTCGACACAAAAGAATACAATTGAGAGAGTATAAAGAAATGGAAATACTTAACATGGTACAATGAATTTGTTAAAATCAATAGCTCCATCCAAACCATCTTGGTGTCTCCTTTCATTTGGCTCAGCTTCTGTTTCGTACAAAAATGCAATGTTGGCCCATTCACCCCACTTATCAACCAAACCACTAGGTATTACGAAAAAAGAACTTATGTATAGTAGTAACAAAAGTTCACGAAACAAATTGCGTAGAACATGGAAATCAATGCAACGTACCAGGTACAAATGTGGTGGGTTTTTCAGTCTTGTGAGGGGTGCAGAAATGATATACTATTATATGGTATTTCTTCGAACTGTGGATGGATTCTAATTTCAATAGCATATTGGTCTTGAATTATTAATAACTTTGTAATGTAGCATTTGAAACCTGGGAAAGATTTATTTTTGTAAGTTTGCTCAAGACTTTTTGGCCAAATGTTGTAGTTTTCTGTGTATATGATTTATGTGTTTTTCGGATTTAGCGTTTGTGTATTTTTTGTATTGAATCTTAATAAGCTTATCAACCATATCGTGCAAGTATTTTGATTCACCAAACAATATTTGTTGTTGATCCAAATGTCAAAATAAATTTCCACAAAAATTCAACTGCAAATACAACAACAGACAAAACGTATATTCCTGCAAATACTAAACACGGGACCATAAACTTGCCAAAGTCAATATCGCTACTAAAGTCTTTAAACTCCTCTGTATTCAATTTTCCGTTTAATTGATATAAATAGGCGTTGTTTGCCCACTCATCCCACTTATCGATTAGTCCGCTAGAACTTATTCTTGATGCCGTCAATAGTAACCAGTGTCTATTGGAAACATGCATTTCCCACATGTCAAACGCATGATGTACAGGATCAGGTATAGTGTAGCATAACGCTATGTTTTTCTTTTCGAACGCCTCCTCCCCTACTTTTTTAATTAAAGCCATGTTAGGAGCAAGATTGACAGCAAATGCTGGAAACAGAATCTTCTCACGTATAAACCTTTCAGTCCAAAATATTCCCCAGTTTGAAGTAATGTAGCTTTCACTTATAAGATGGTGCACTCCTAAAGCCCTAAATTCCGCTCCAAAGAATGATTCAAATGATGATCCAATATAGTCATCAGGGTTCCACATGAATTTATATCCTACTTTCAGTGCCTCTGGTACACTTTTAAGTACTTTGGGTGGAGAAGGTACAGTTATCACACTGACAATTGAGTTTTCGTACAATGTTAATATTGCAGACGCCAGCCAAAGAATAGTGATTGCGATTAATCTTCCATTTTTTGTGTCACTGCATATAAATGATTGTCTTGATATTATTGCTATTACCGTCAATAAAACGGCGACTAAAGCTTTTGAATCGGTTTGGTTCACAGTTCGACTTCTTTTATTGTACAGCCATGCAAGTAAAATAAAACCAATAACTGATTGAAACCAAAAAGGTGGTGTGAAGCCAAGCGTCCAAACAGAAATATCAAGATATGTTTCTCTTTTTACCATAATTAGTTCACAGTATATTGGAAACATAACGTGACTCGACGAAAACAAGCGACTTCTTGTATCGTGGCCTATGAATTTGACTGGATTATCTGGTCCAACTGTCCGAGTAAGAAAATACTCGATTTCCTCTGCAAGTTCCACTATTTCTGTGATTTCTTCTGGACGTGTTCTGTCGTGAATTACTAGTGTAGCATTGTGCACAAGCGACATATATATTGCCGACATGGTTTCACTTCCACAATGCATTGAATAGTTTGACTGTAAATCTATAAATCGTAAACAGGCGTAATGGTCATCTGCAAAGATTTTAAAGTAATCTGGTGTCTGTAGTCGAACTAGCACGAGGCCTTGAAATTGACGTCCTTGACTGTTCCACTGTAGACTTTTGAAGATTTGCCAGGGTGTGCCCCAAGGAGTGGTGTCAGTTTTAAAGCCTACACTATTATCACAAGTGTAATGTCCCAAAAAACTTAACGAAGGACTACCCACTCTAACCGGAGATATTGGCTGTAGCTCTAGATAATACGAAGTTCTACAATGTTCGGTTGTGTCACTCTTATAATCGGTCAACCAAAAGAACATACTTCTTTCCGAAAATATTTGACGATGAAAGGAATGATAAATTTGCATTGAGTTTTGAAGTATAGTTATTTCTTCTAAATAGGTTTTCGGAGCTATAATTATTTGGTAAGGTTGAAAATATTTGAAAATCCATGAGTTCAAAGTCGAATTGTTAGAATACCCTTTTGTTAGAGATACACCAACAAACGATCGTAATCCAAAAATAATATCAGAATTTAAGGAGTACATTAAAATCAAAAACGTTACTGAAATTTGGGAAATTGGATAATCAACTGGGAAAATATATTCACCAACAGTATTATTTTCCATGATTTGATTCCATTTGGCAATTAGTAAATGTGTGATACAAATGGACTTGTTTTCGACTTTTAAAATGTTCAAGATAACGTTTGCCATGTATATGAAAAACATATTAATGACGTTAGTAATTGAATATTAAATATTTAGTCTTGAGCAAATATTAACTGAGCATTACTAAAATGCAAGGGACGAGTTTTCCAGCAGTAAGAAAATTATAATCGTTTGCTGCAGGAGTCTGAAAAAAATCTAAAATTAGCGAAAATGTTTTTAGTATCCAGTATAAAAAGGCTTTGTAAATTACCATAGTTGGCAGCTGTTACTTTTGACAAAACAATTATCGGTTTTAGCAGTAAGCCATTATAACTTCAACTCAATAGACTCAAGAATATTTGAAGCAATTTCCAATGTATGCAGCAAACGTGTCATCATGTCAAACGTGATAATGTAAACCTTGGCTTTAATTGGAATTGATTGGTCATTTTAATTCCAACATACAGCTGCTTGAAAACAAGTTTTCCGTTTAAATACGTACGTCATTATATATTAATGTAAATATGTTTAACAATCAATAACTAATAATAGGCCAGCCGAACTGACGGTTGTAACATGTTGATCTCTGTTTGGTAAATAGTCTAATGACATCTACGTAGAGTTAACAGATGTACGTGCAAATTGTTTTAAATTTTTATTGTTATTACATTTAAATTAATTTCTGAAGTAGAAATATTGAATTAAAGAAACTTAATTATTTAAACCCAGTACAAGTTTTTGAATTAGTGAAAAATAAAAGTCACGGAACAAATTAGATATGTATGTATATATTTGGAAAAATAACTTGAAATTTACCCATAACATAATTATTTTAAAACAAATTATAAAAAGTTTTCTTGCACTTTGTAAAAATATTAATAAAATAATACCTGATACATTATTTTTATAAAGTTTCCACATGAGTACTTGTAACATGGTTAGTACAACTTATGTATTTCAGAAAATCTACTAGTCTGGATATGTGTAAATGGATTGAAAGACTAAAAAGTAATAATTTCAGTTTTATAATAAGAATGTCCCGATTGTTTCATTTAAAAAAATGTTTTTTACTTTTAATGATTAATACTAAACGTATTAATTTTTAAACGTATTTATATCATAACTACTTGCCATAACATCACGACAAGATTTCTCTACGCGTTAAAACGACTACTTTTCCCTGTTCTTTTTCGTCAGAATTAATTTAGGTCAAAACACCCAAAACATTTACTAAAATTGAGTTTTCAGGATGATGGAGAGTCAAACTTACAAAGTCAATATACCAATCGAAAGCATTTTTTAAGCTGAAAGCTGATGGTTATTGTTTCTAATTACTTAGAGTTGGCACTCCGGCCGACGTAAAACACTGTAAATTTCAGTTTCGGAAATTTGAGAATTTAAATTGTTAGCCAAAGCTACTATCATAAGATTAAGCTTAAAAAAATTCTTTCGATTTGTCTATTGATTTTGTAAATCCGACTCTCTATCATCCCAAAAACTCAATTTTAATAGATATTTTGGGGTTTTTTGACCTAAAGAACTTCGTACAAAAAAAATCAGGGAAAAGTAGTCGTTTTATTAGCTTAAAAACTGTTTCCCCTAAAATCAATATCTTCTGCAAGTACATTCTCAGGGTAGCCTTGATGGTATTTTAAAATTCGTAATAATATTCCACAAAACTTCTGCAACAAAGGCTCCCAATGACAAAATGTAAAATGCAGCGAACATTACACAAGGTACCATAAGCTTGTCGAAGTCAATAACACTACTTGTGTCTCCCTTTAACACTTCCGTAATCAACTTTCCGTTGGTTTTATACAAAAAAGCTATATTAGCCCATTCATCCCACTTATCAATCAAACCACTTTCACCAATTCTAGATACCGTTAAAATTAACCAATTCCTATTTGCCGCATGCATTTCTAAAATATCCATATGTCGATGAACAGAATCTGGTATAATATGACATATAGCCACATCTTTCTTCCTGAATACCCAATAACTTTCAGCTGCTTCTTTAATTTGTGCGATGATTGTTACAAGATTCACATCATACGCACCAAACAATAGCTTCTCATTGACAAACCTTTTAGACCAAAATATTGACCAGTTTGCAGGTACATAGCTATCATTTATGAGGTGGTATACGCCTAAAGCCTTAAATTCATGTTCAAAAAATAACTCAAATGAAGATCCAATGTAGTAAGCAGGATTCCACATGAACTTGTATCCAGCATTCAAGGCATCTGGTAAAGTTTTATATATTTGGGGTGGAGACGGTACGGTGATTACACTAACAATGGAGTTTTCGTACAGTGCCAAAACTGCAAAAGCTAACCATAACATTGTGATTCTAACCATTCTTCCATTTTCCATACCGTCGCGAATAATAGTTTGTCTCGAAAATGTTGCTACAACTGTCAGCATAACTGTTCCTAAAGACTGTCCTTTATTTTTGTTTGTAGTTTGTTTAGTGTATAGCCAACCAAGAAATGTGAATCCAAACAATATCTGAATCCAAAATTCGGGCACAAAGCCAAGTGTCCAAACTGAAATATCTGAATTTGGCTCCTTTCTAATCACATTTTGTTCACAGTATATCGGAAACATGTCGTGGATGGATGAAAATAAGTGGCCTCTTGTATTGTGGCCTTTTAATTCGATGGGATCGCTTGGTCCCACTATTCGAGTGTGAAAATATTCAATATCATCTGCGTGTTCCATTATTGCTTGAATTTTTTGAGAGTTTATTCTATCGTGTATTATTAGGGTTGCGTTGTGAACAAGGGAAAGGTAAATTGCGGACATGATTTCACTACCACAATACAAAGTTGAATAGTTCTGTGATCGAAAATATTCGAAACGTAGACAGGCGTAATGGTCATTTGCAAAGGTGTCAAAATACGCAGGTGAGTCAAGTCGAATCGACACAAGACCTTGTAATATACGACCATTGCTATTCCACTGTATAGCTTTATATATTTGCGAAGGGCTTTGCCAAATAGTGTTGTGAATTTGGGTATAAGCACCATTGCATTTAAAATTTGCTTCAAAATTTAGTGAGGGAGCACCCACAAAAACTGGAGGTAATGACTTTAATTCGAAATAATACGGCGTTTTACAAGATCCATTTATTTTTTCAACACAATCGTCCACCCAAAAGAACATGCTTCTTTCAGAAAATATTTGACGATGAAAAGTTTGGTAAATCTTGGACGAGCTTTGCAGTTTTTGTACTTCATGTAGGATGGTAGTGTTTGCTAATATTATTCCATAAAGTTGACCGAATTTTAAAGTATATAAATTGGAAGTAGAAGCGTTGTAATCTTCTGTTAAAGAGACTCTCACAAATGATCGTAATTTAATGTTGATATCGGTGCTTAAGGAGTACATTAGGACAAGAAACCGTACTTGTAATAGATGAACTTGGGGATCAACTGGAAAAATTAAAGTAGCAAAGGGGCTAATTTCCATGATTGCGTCAAATTTAAAGGACTAGGTAGTGTTACAGTACTTTCAAATTGAAAATGGACTGTTTTAAGTAATCGAAAACAAATGTCTTGTGTATCAATATTAGAAGGAGAAATATTAAATTCTGTACTAAGTTTTTTTGGCTTTGAAATTACATGATTAGTGTAAAAAAATATTTGCGTTAAAAAGTTCATTTATTTGGATAAACGTAGAAACTTCGTATTAAAATTAATTTTAAACGTTACCAAACTGTTTTTACTGGCGTTTCTATATTTCGAATGAATAGTTATTTGTAATTTCTGTTAAAGAAATAATTTTATAGTGGTCTCAAAGTTGATTTGTTTACTCATATTGTAACGTCAAGTATTACAGGGTAAGCTCGCAAATATACTCTGCCTGAACAAAAGCTTCTCCCAAATATACTTTGCCTGAGCAAAAGCTTTTTTTAAATATCCGTATGCAGTCTGATTTGAAAGAACATTATTGTTACGTAACAACTTATGTAAAAGATGACTTATAATTTATATAAAATTTCAAAGTATCCCTATTGTTTGTATTTAATAGTTTTTGTGGTTGGAAAATACATAATTTTGCAACCGGTTTACCACATCTCACTCAGTGTAAAAATACACGGATAGTTGTTCAGTTTACAATACCGTAATGTAACCTAGTACAAATATTTGAGCATGTCGTGTTCAATTTAATATTGAACTTCTAAAACAATTTAACAAAAGACTTTGAAAATAGAATATTATATTTATCTTCCAAATTCTAAATGTTTTGAATTTTTACTTATCTATTTCAAAACTAAGCTCTTGTACTTTAATATTTGTAACATCAATTTTTTCGATTGGTCTAAAATACGTTGTTTAAAAAAGAAAATGTTTAGTGCAAATACTTGAGAGCACGTTATAAGAAGACGAATGAATGCATTTTGAAGTTATAAAGAATACTTCATCGTAATAACTGCTATAAACTCAATTCACAAATTAAAACAAATATTACCCTTTTGTACAAAGAAATGTTTTTACTGACTTAAGAACATTTTTTCTCTTTTTCAAAGCAGTCCCGCATAATTTTTTAACGCAGTCGTGTGAACATCTCTTGGTCACTTATAAAATATAAAAATACAGTTATTTTGCAAGTGTAATGTTTCAAACAATTAAGGTGGGGCTACCCACTCGAACTAAAGAGATTTGTTTGAGTTTAAGATAATATCAAGTTCTTTAACGTTCATGTATATCACTACAATATTCGTTCTCCTAATAGAAGATGCTTCTTTCCAAATATATTTGGGTATTAAATGTCTGATAAATTTGTGATGGGTTTTGAAATATAAGTGTTTCTTTTGAATAAATATTTGGAGCTTTAATATTTGCGTAACGTTGAACAAATTTATTAATCCTCGAATCCAAAGTCGACGTCGACGCTTCAACGGAGAATTATAACTAAAATATAATATTTGAATTTAAGGAGTACATTACAATCAAATGCTTTAGTGTCAGTTCGAAAATTGATTGATCAAGTTGGAAAATATATATAAACTACATTTTTATTTTCCACGATTTGAAACACGATGGTATAGAGAGACATTTTTGGATTTTGACCCCCCCTTAAATTTATGTTTTAGAAATGGTTTTATTTTCTTGTTTAGTCTTAGGACATTATAAAACAACCCCAAATACAAAGTTTTAGACATTTTCGTTGAACGCATGGGGCTACAGGTACCAAATTGTGTAAAACCATAAAAATTGCAGATTTGCGAAACGGATCGAAACGAAAAAATCTGAAACTTTGTAGGTACATTACTAGTGCCTTTACACTTTTATGTTATAAATATCTGCTCAAAATTACAACATTTAGTGGTTAAAAATAATAAAATTCCGAAAAATTGAACTTTTCAGATTTTAAAAAAAATCGATTTTTATAAAATTATGGTAAACATTTATTTGCACTATGAGCTTATTTTTGTTGTCCGTTGTTTGGTAAAAACCACAAGTTGATTGATTACAGCGTTTAGAAAATATTCGGAAAAATTCAATTTTTGAGCCTTATTTTTCAAGGAAATTTCAAGTAATAAAATTTTGAGTGTACATCTGCAGTAACCTAGGTGATAGTTTGGAGATTTTTCAATCAAAACGTGGTCTGGAAGCAATTTAAACCGTATTCGAGAAATATAAAATAGTTGTAAAATGTTTCTTGAGTTCAATTTCGTTTTGGACGGTTTTCTTGGGAATAAAATATCACATTTTTTCTACCACGAATTTTTTTACGTTTGGACGTTTTTGCTTTTATACTTTATTTATCATTTATGTTTAAAATTGCATCCAAACCACTTTATAACGTGAAAGTGTCGTACATGTACACTTGCTCCTAACTTTTAGAATGTCTAATTCAGTTTACTATGAACGGTAAAAATGTATTGATGACGTCAATAAATAAAATTCATATACTATGTTTTAACCAAATACTTTGTCCACATGATAACATCCAAAGCACTAGTACTTTCATAGTTATAACTGTCTCATTTATTTGTTATAACAACTTTGAAAAATCATTTCATTGGCTCGGCTAAGACTAGCACACGTGTACAGACAAAATAAATTAACTCATCAGACACTAACACTCATATCATATTGTATAAATGAATCACATGCAATATTTTTTTTTACCCGACATGCTAGACAGGCAAAAAAAGTTGAGCGAGTTTTTTTCGAGGAAGGAGAATTTCTAATTTATATCACGAATTACGAAGCAACCCATATTACAAAATTTTAAAAGCTAGCTGTACAGTTATGGTATGACGACGTGAAATTATGCACTTATTTTAGAAACTAGACATAGCAGGTCGTTGGGCTTAGAAAAGCTTACAACGAGCTAAACGGTAGAAATTGATATTATACTAGTACAGAAAATCATTAATTTTCATTATAACCATAGCTTTTTATTTCTAATATTTAATTCGGACAAGTAAATTTTTGCAAGGAGTAAAGTTCCCGCATGAATATTTTTCAAAACTTTAAACCACTACTGATGCATAATTTGGTACCGAGCTTAACCAAATTGTGTATTTTTACAATTCAGCTTCGCAATACGCTTCGCGATTGCTATAAATGTTTAACCTAAAATAATTATTTGAACCTCCCGTAGAAATTTTTTCATAATATTAAACCTGTAGTTATTGGAATATGATCTATTCACAGGTTAAACTTTACTATTATGCATAATTTGGTACCGAGATTAACCAAATTTCCGTATTTTTACAATGCCGCTTCGTAATACGCTTCGAGAATACTACAAGTGTCTAACCTAACTTTGAGTGTCCGTTGAAATTTTTCATAACATTAAACCAGCCTTTGCTATAATATGATCTTATAATTTGTTCGCAGGTTAAAGGTTTTTGCTATTATGTAAATTTTAAAGACTTCATTATTTCATTTATCCGAGTCGAATCGGTCTTTGTAATAGGAGGTTCTGAAAATGGGTTCTTGAAATAATTTTAATATAGATTTCTTTATGGGTTGAAATCATGATGGTTTCAAAAACCTGCCCAAAAATACATACATATTTATACACACCAAAAGATCCACTTTAAAAGATCTAGATAACGACCTCTATTTCCACTTTTCACAGTTAAATTTTCTGGATCGATGTGTGTTCATATGTGAATTTTTTGCCCGCAACGTCGAAAATAATTTTGCACAAATTCTACAGCCATATGCCGTTTCTCCCGTTTTCCTTACAAGATGATCCCAAAGTGGTTGCTTGGAATAATATTATTTTCCACAAAAACTCACTGATACGGTCTTGTTTCTTTTAGATGAGCTCATGCATTTCGGACGCCTTTGAATCCTTGGTGGTGAAAGATTGAGCACACACTTTACAATTAAAAGACTTCTCACCTGTATTCACTCTTGTGTGCTTAGCTTTTTCGTTTAAAGTGACAAATTAAAATGTCCATCTAAATAAGTTTTGTCATAAAAGGTTTTATTACAGTGAGAGCAAGGAAATGTTTTTATTTTATTGTGCACTGTATAATTGTCATGATTTTGATTTAAACTTTTGATTACAAATTTCACAGGAATAGGTTACACCAAAATGAATTGCTGTGACATGTGAACACGAGTATTTTTTCTTTTGAATTTTTTCAAACGTAAACGTTACATACATTTAAGAGATTAAAAATTTAGGTGAACGACTAAGCTATTTGTATTTAAACAGACATTAGCAAACGTGTTATGACACAGCTTACATTTTTCTGAGTTTGAAGATACAAAATCATAAACAGTATAAATATGTCGCAAACAGTGTATTCATTCGGTTGTGTTGATAATATTATCTCAATTAAATTATTTAGTTGGTTCGATTTTGCAATTATTTCTACATTTGGCTCGTCGATGTTAAGTTGATGAAAATATTATACTTTTCTTGAAGGAATATCACGAAATTTTTGGTTTTTTCTTTTCTCACCAGTTGACTGGTAAATGTCTGGTAGCTCGATGATGCTGAATAGCATTCATGTGTAACTTGACATACATGACATAAATGCATTTATGTGTGAGAAGTCACTTATGTTGTTTGTTCCAGTTTTTTATATGAACAAAGAATCTCGTACCAGCTCGCGTACAAAATTCCAGCATGATGACTGAAGTAACACTTGTTCCACTCCACATCCCTTCTGTTTTGTATCTTGCATTCTCTCCTGTATAATATAACAAACATTTTCTATTTATTGCTCACCTCTTATAGCAGCGTAAAAGAAAGTGAGAAGCAACTTTGAGCAGACAGGTGGTTTGTTATTTTTTGTCGGTTTGCTTTGCTTCTTGATTTCTTTACCAATAACAAACACAAGGAAATTTCTGTTTTGTGGTGGATGTTTTGTGTTTTCGTTGTTATTAGTTTCTTATAATTTTTTTTATTTAGACGAAAACAATGGATCAAGATTCCGATTTACTTTTGACTATTGTCCCAGAAGTAGTAAGTTAAATACTAAAATAGTTATACAATTAAACTATCCTAATTTAAAATTTTCACTATGATATAAAAAAGCTATTTTTATTCTGACATCTAACATTATGAAATTTGTTATGTATTTTAGGTGTGGACCCACGTTTTTGACAAGTGTGCTCAATTTAAACGTTATGAAGACATTGAAAATGGGATCAACTCGTCCCTCTACTTCCGGAAGTTACTAGAGAAGAAAAGAACAACATTGCTCTTTCCCATCGTATTCCCAGTTTTCCGTCCAAAGTACGATGAGTATTGGCACAAAGAGACAAATGCTGAATCGGAAGACGAATTAGAAGACAACACCAACAACAGTTATAAGGATAGTGACTCAGATGAGCCTGAAGGAAATAACCAAGAAATAGCAATCAAAAAATTAGAACATTCCTACCTTTTCAAAATGCGCTCAACATGTAAAACCTGGGAAACTGCAATAAACGACTATCATCAAAACTTGGTTTATCACTACAAGCTTGGCAATGATCATTACCCAGTTAAACTAGGATACCACAATTTTATGCCTTTTGATTATGGCTTTGATTCACAGGAAAACTTTGAGTTTTTTAGAGATCATTATGGAGATATGTGGTGCAGAGAAGAGTTTGATAACCGTTGGCATAATACTGCATTCCGGTTTATAAAGCACTACAAACAAACACATCACACTTCAAGAAACCCTTTTATTCTAAGATCAATCAAAATATCAAATGATGGTAACTTCAACGAGGACTACGTATATTGGAATGTTATTACAACCATTCTTGAGAAATATGGAGAGTTTATCTGGTATTGTGACATTTCGCTTTGGGATAAGTTTCCAAGCCGGGTAGAGTATTACAGACGAATAAAACAGTGGCTGGAACTTGTGCCAAATGTAAAAGTGCTTGATATTTCTTATTTTGGGCAAAGAGGTGAAATTAATTTTCCTTCAAAACGAGAGTTAATTCAGCTTAAGAAGGAAATTTTTTAGAGAATCTGTTATCAAATTCGAAAAGTTTAAAGTGTCTTAAAACTTTTAACATGTTAGATCCTATTTTTAATGAGCTCATAAAACAAAACTCGGAAAATTTGAAATCGGTGGATATTCGTAAGGGAAAACGTCATATTGATTATGACATAGTATCCATTCCATTGCCAAATTTAAGAGAATTATCTTTGGAAATGTGGTCACTAAATGAAATCAAGCTGTTAAATAATTGGAAGCTGGAGAAGTTGTATTTGGATCGTGATTGGCATGCTGGATTCATGAGTTGGCATACACTTTTCACACTTATCAAAAAGTGGGGTGATACCGTAACCGATCTGATGATTAACTTGGCCGGCGAGATGAAAAAAAGTAGGAGGAAAAATCTGTGGAAATTTTTCTCATCGGAATATTTTAAACTTGACTTGCCAAACGTTAAACGTTTCAAGCTTGTCGTTGCCAATAAAACTCCAATTGACTTTATACTTCCAATGACAAATAGTTTGGAAGTGTTGGAGCTTGCGTACCCTTACACAATGACAAAACCTAAATATGGAGATGGTGACGAAAGTGAGGAGGATGTGGAAGACGAGCAAATTAGAGTATACAATCAACACATTAAAATAGTGGGTTATGAAGATAGACTGTATGACTCTAACATTTGGGAATTATTTCCAAAGCTGGAAAGAATTCAAGTTTGGGAGGAGTATGAGGGAATTGAGTCCATTTCTGAGGTTGATTGGGTGTACACACGGGAAGTGTGGGAAAGGAAAATGTAAGTAAAAACACTTGTTGTAGTGTCTGGAGAAAAGGGAAATCTTTGTTAAATATTTGTACACATATTAGAACAAAAAATAAAGTCAACATTGAAAACAAGAAGAAGTTGCATTTCTGTTGAAAAAAATGTCCCTCAAAGAATTAAAGAAAAATTCTTAAAAAATTATATCATATAGAAGGAGGTAGGAACCTGAAATGTACGAACATTAATGTTCTTCACAATATTTCTGTGTTTTGTCTTGTAGGTTTAAGATAGGTTCAACAGGTTATTTTATATTAATTTTTTAAACCATGTAAATTCGTATTTATTAATTGTCCTGTGTTAATTAAATCTAACATTTTCATTGAAATATGCCACGTGGTGTTTGTAAACAATGTGTTTAAGGAGTTGGTAGAAAATTTAGGATAAGTAAAAACACCTTATTGTTTGTAATGGGAAACAACTTAGTGATCAAATCAAGCTTACTTGTGAATAAAGTCGTTATTTAGCTAATTAATATTAAATAGTCTAGCGTTGACATTCATCGGTTTCTTACCTTTAATTAAAAGCAATAATCGATGAAATATGTTATAATTTTTTCTTGGATTTTATATTTTCCAACGATTTCGTTTTAAACCTAGTGTAAATTAATTATGATTTATTAATGAACTGAGGGAGAAAAGTTAAATTGTAAAATTGACTATTTAAATAAAAAAATGAAATTTTGAGTTCGTTATTATGTTATATTTGAGTATGAATAAAAAGCAAATGCATTTACCTTTGGGTACCAAACAAAAAATGTCATAAAGAAAAAAAACATCATATTTTATTTTAAAACTGGGCTAAAGAGAATAAATCATTTATAAATGTTTGGATATGAAGAATATTATGTGGACTGACAATTTCATGATCCAATTATCGTTAGTTCACAAATGCGAAACAAAGAAAGCCGGTTTTGAAGAAAAGCCACATTCCACATACATGCTATAAACAAAATAGCTTAGGGCAACATCCATCCACTCATTTCTCTAACGCATGATAATTTGAGAGCAGAGAAGCAAAGAAGAAAAATGCTGTTTTTGGGCTACTGTGGATGTTTATCACTATAAAGATTATTACCATAATATCAAGAAGTGGATCACTTATTTGTGAACACCTGTTACCAATTTCTTGACAACTTTTTACCCCTTTTAACATTGTAGGTATACCATCAGGTATAAAACAACATATTTCTGATTTGTTCGGATAATGTAAAAAGCTCAAGCTTCAATAGATTTTTATAGGAATACTTACTATTCACTTATTTTACAGCGATAGAAATTATTCTCAAATTTAAACAGTAAATCGTTAAAAAAGGTTTAATCAGTTAAGCGTTTGTGCGTTATTACAACATGGAATCAGATTCTGAACTACTTTTGGATAAATTTCCCAGCGAAGTAAGTACAGCTTTTTATATTTTTATTAAGTAACCGAATTAAAATTGTCAGTAATCGCCTAATCAGAAAATTTAGTATGTTCACAAGCCAAGATTAGTAATAATTCACATGTTTATATTTTAGATTTGGATGAAAGTGTTTAATAAGTTTGAAGAGAAAAAACGTAATGATGACATTGAGAACAGTATCAACTCTTCCAACTTCTTTCGAAATTTTCTGGAAAATAAAAAGACGACTGTTTTATTTCCCAAAGTATTTCAAGTTATGCTTCCAAAATACGAGAAATCCTACGAAGAAGTATACCACGAAGATGGACGAGAAATTACAGCAAACGAAAATAATTCGGACAGTTCAGAAAGTGATGATGACGACTTTCCACATTCAAGGCCACGAAGGAGACAAACAAAAAGACAAATGTTGGGTAGCAATCTTTATTCTTCCCGACAAGCCCCCATTTTAAAAATGAGAGAAATTTGTAAAACTTGGTGCCAAACTATTGATCATCATTATCAAAATCTTGACTATCACTTCAAAATGGAACATGATCATCATCCAGTTGCTAAAGGAATAGAAGATTATTCAGACTCTGAAGATGATGGTGATGGATCAACTGATGAATGGGATGAAGTTGAGGTTGAAAAAGTGGATGGAGAGGAGTGGTCCAATGAACAATTTAACTGTTGGGAGTACAAGGATGCTCTACAATTTATAAAACACTACAAAAATACACATCCACTTGAAGGCAGCCCAAGAAACCCATTTATTGGAAGATCAATATCGATTGGTGAGGGATCACCGGGTAGCTTATTTCACGAATTTCACAACGCACGTGCTAACCAAAAGGATAACACATTTTGGAATACAATCACATCAATTCTTGAGAAATATGGAGAGTACATTTGGTTTTGTGAAATAAATATTCGAGATAAATTTCCTTCAAAAGTGGAATATTACAGGCAGATTAAGCAGTGGTTGGCTCTTATGCCAAATCTGAAATGTTTGGATTTTTCATATCAAATGCGAATGCCTGATAATCAATATCCGACAACGGTGGAGTTGAACTTGCTCAAGTTTGAGATTGACGGAAATCCTTTGCCCGAAATGGGAAATCTGATGTTTTTGAAAACTCGCAGGGTTCCATCTCCAATTTTTAATGAGCTTCTCAAAAAAAGTTGTGGAATATTGGAAATGTTGGAGATAGGGAAAAATAAGTGTCAATTGGGTTATGATATTTATTCTGTTGAAATACCGAATTTGAAACAGCTTTCTATACAAGTTGGCTCGATTGAGGAAATAAGAAGGATGGATGATTTAAAAGTAAAGTGGAATCTGGAGAAATTATATTTGGATATTGACAAGGAAATGGATTTTACAAATTGGTCAACAATTTTTAAAATGGTTAAAAACAAGTGGGGTGATACACTGACCAATTTGATGATCAATTTGCCAAAGGCAAAGAAAAAGGCAGAGAGGTTGGAATTATTGAAAGATTTATCTTTTGATAATTTTGAACTGAATTTGCCAAACTTGAAACGTTTTAAATTGATAATTTCGAACCACGCTCCAATCGATTTTATTTTACCGATGAAAGATAATCTTGAAGTTTTGGAGATTGGATTTTTGTACAAATGTGCATTACGCAGGAAAGGTGAGGAAGAACAAGCTGGGAAATGTAATCAGTTGATTAAGAACGTTGGGTATGAGGGAAGATTTTATGAATCGAATATTTGGGAACTTTTTCCAAAGTTGGAAAGGATTCAAGTGTGGTATGAAAATGGTGGTCAAATTTGTTGGAAGTCTGTTGATAATTTGTACACGAGAGAAAAGTGGGAAGAAAATAACAAAAAATTGGTGAAATGATGAAGAACAAAAACTAAGAAGAGAAATCTTATGGTTTACTATAATCTATAGTGAAAATAAAGGTAACATCATTAACTAATCTTTTTAGGGTTTTGGGCTAATTTTGGGTAAAGGTGATGGATAATGACAATAAATCAGTTATATTAGGGTGATTTATTTTTTAACAGACTAGAAATAAGTGAAATAAGTAAAATGGAATAGAATGAAAACAAGTATTGTTTTGCTGTGGACTTCTCGTATTTATAAGGTTTGTGCCATACAGATTTCTATGCATGAATATGGATAAAGTTTATTAATGTCTAATTTTTTAGAACACTTTAAAATTACAGTTTTGTTTAAGACATAAATAAATGATTCAAATAGATAATAAGGTAATATTTCTAAGCTAATTGGGTTCATATGTAATTGGGAATTAAACACTACGAATATGTTGATAATGGGGATTATGTAAACATAAACAGAATATTATCTAAGCAAAATATCCTTAGGAATGTATTGAACTTGAATTTGACAAATACTATTATTGTTTGTAAATATTTTAGAAGTTTAAATGATTAAATTCAAGGTTATACACTTTTATTACATCACTTGTTTCGCGTGTGGTTTTTTAGTTGACCAAATGTATTAAATTTTTTCTCTCTCTGCATCGTGACATTAATTATTATATTGTATTGGAATCGGCAATTTTTTTTTTGAATAAAGTAACAATAATTTCTTTGAACTTTTTTAACTTCATTTGATAATAAAGTTTAAATAGAGAACTATTACGTCACAAACGAAATCTGGTTCCTGTCGAAATATAATCTTATCAACAGAAACCGCAATAACGAAATATTGTATTTGAAATGCATAAATAGTTATTGTATGATAAAATGTACTGCAATATAGAATCGAATAAGTAATAATATACACATAATGAAAGAATTGAAACATTTGTAAAATTTCAAGTTTGATTGAGTGAATAAAATTTTAGTATTCAAGTTGACATAGTTAAGCAAGACAAAAATATAAAAAGTTTATAAAGAGCCTATACTCGAGAGAACCTTCATCATTTACGATATAATTTATGCTTTGTAACCAAATTTAATTATTTCGTACCAGTTTTTTTTGAAATTTCCAAGCATTTCCCCACAAAACGACGTAATTGACAGAACGTAAACAAATGCAAACAGTGAACATGGTAACATAAATTTATCAAAGTCAATAGCATCGTCACCTGTTCTTTGATTAACTGTATGCAAATCTGCTTTGATTTCGTATAAATAGGCTATATTGGCCCATTCATCCCACTTATCTACTAAACCACTATCTATAATTCTCGATGCTGTCAATGATAACCAATGTCTATTTGAAACGTGCATTTCTAAAATGTCCATATGATTATGAACTGTATCTAATATGGAGTAACAAATTACCCCATTTTTGTTTCCAAACACCTTAGCTTCTGAGTTCTTCCTAAATACAGCCTTGTTTACAACAAGATTAATATCATATGCTGCATACAACAACTTTTCATTCAGAAATCTTCCATTTATAACACTTCCCCATCCAGCAGTTATATAACTATCCTTTATAAGGTGATGTAATCCTAAAGCCTTAAATTCGGAACCAAAAAATGATTCGAATGAAGACTCAACATAATCACTGGGATTCCACATGAACTTATATCCAGAACTCAAAGCATCTGACAATGACTTCAAAACTTTTGGTGGAGGAGGTACAGTTAGCACGCTGACAATCGAGTTTTCGTACATTGTCAATACTACAGTAGCAAACCAAATCATTGAAATTCCAACTAGTCTCCCACCTTTTGTATTATTATTCATGAGGGATTGATTTGTTATTGCGGCTATCAACGTCATTAATATGTTAACTAATCGATTTTCTTGATCTCTGTTGATAACTTCAGCTTGTTTGTTGTAAGCCCAAGCCAGAAATGTGAAACCGAAAAATATCTGGATCCAAAATTCAAGCACGAAACCTTGTGTCCAAACTAGTATATCCGAATTTGGCGCCTTCTTTACCTCGTTTATTTCGCAATATATCGGAAACATATCGTGAATCGATGAGAACAAACGATTCCTGGAATCGTGGCCTATTAGCTTGACAGGGTCATTTGGTCCTACGGTTCGAGTCAGAAAATACTCGATGTTATCACCAAGTTCCAAAACTTGTGTAATTTTCTTTGGATTTGTTCTATCGTGGTTTATTAATGAAGCATTATGAGTTTGCGAAAGAAATATTGCTAGCATGATTTCACTTGAGCAATGTAAAGAATATTTTGATCGGAAAAGGACAAATCGTAAACAGGCGTATGGGTCGGTTTGAAATTGTCTAAAATAAGGTCGTGTCCCTAACCGAACTAGCACAAGGCCTTGCAAAGTACGGCCATTACTATTATATTGCAGACTTTTAAATATATGCCACGGAGTTGCCCAAATAGAAGTGTGCATTTGTGTATCTGTGTTTTTGTAAATAAATTGCACAGAAAAACTTAAAGAGGAACCACCTAAAAATATTGGTGACAGTGGAATAAGTTCGAAATAATAGAAAAGCTTACAAGGCTTAATGACTTCTTGCGGATCATTAGCTAACCAAAAGAATATGCTTCTTTCGGAATAAATTTGTCGATAGAACATCCGATAAAATTTGGAGAAGTTTCTAAGAACAAGTACATCTTCTAAATAAGTATCCGGAGCTATGACAATTTCGTAAGGTTGAGTAAATTTAAAAATTCCAGAATTAAGTGAAATGTGATGCGCTTCTGTTAAAGATAGTCCTACAAACGATCGTAAATCAAAATTTGTTTTGGTACTCAACGTGTAAATTAAAACAATAAAATTTAATGATGTATTTAATGCTAGGTTTTCAACTGGAAATGTATATTTACTAAAAGGATTTGTCTCCATGTTAGTTTAAAAAAAACTGACGTATCTCTAGCAAATAAATACTTCTAATGAATATGATTTTAGCTTAAAGTATCAAGATTTTATTTTGGGCAAATTAAGAAAAATGCGTAACATAAATTCCGTTACGTAAATATGTGTGTTTACTGGCGTATATAATTGTAGTAATTTATGTGCGAATACTAACAGCAGTAGTAAAGTTGCTAATAGTTATTCAAAATTTATGCAACACGAAGAACAGAAGGTAAAAAGACAAGTTTTCGTTTACTTCGCAAGAAATTTCAAAACTTTCACGTCCGTTTTTTGGTGTGTAAGATTGTCAAAGTAAAGGACTTAACGAATTCAGTGTGCAATATTTTACTCTACGCTTAGAAAAATATAATTATTTCTTGTTCAAGTATACACGCGTTTTCCATTTAGATAAGACTAGAATAACCATAGAACTAATTGGTTTGAATGTTTATGAATATAGTCTTGCAACTCAGCAAAAAACCCTCAATCTAAATAAGTATTGACGTATGAATTTTAGGTTTAAGGGGGACATTTTAAATCATAGTTTTCACTCAAAGTATTTTATCCTCAGAAATCTTCTTTAAGTTAAACTTCAAAGAAACCTGACAGCGTCTTTGCTGGTGCTCCTTCATCACTCCAGATGAAGGATTTTTATTTGAACATTTTATTTATTTAAATCTGTCATCGGGAGTGAAGAAGTAGCACCAGCAAAAAGACTGAAGTTTTTTTTGGTTTTAATTAAAATTAAATAGTCTTTTTGAATAGTTATTGAGTTCATTTCAGAATTTAGTTCTTGCTTAAGACATTCACTACTCCTTTTAGACAATAAAATTCGTCTAAGACAAAAGCTGTCAATAATTTATAAATGCCTACCTTTGTATATTAAGAACTCTTGAGTTTTCTTAACCAAGTTATCAAAATATCTTGCTTCGCATAACGGTTTGTGTTGTCTAATAGAATAAAAAAGCCGAAGTATTTAAGGATTATTTTATCAGTTAGATGTTGCCGTGACACCGATTTACTGATTTGGTTTACTTTTGACACTAATGTAGAACACGTCTAGACGTATAATTAGGACACTCTTGAATCACATTGCAGACTAAAGTTTTTCACGAGTTGACATATTGCTGAAAATTGGTTATCGGGCATTCATAGAAATAGCTTGAACTGGTAAATGAACAAAAACGCTATTTAATACGAAATTTTGTCTAAATATTATCGAAGGTTATTAAAATAGTTGAAACAAAATGGTCCAGATTTATACAAAATGTAATTTTTTTCTACATCGAACATAATTCTTCACAAATTCGTACATAGGATACTTGCCATATTATTAAATTCATTCTAATTCTCTGGATAAAATCAGAATTTACTACGAAGTTGAATCAAATTTTATCGTAGTTCTAACATTATTTGTTTGTTTCCCTCTCCTTCTGTTATTATGTTACTAAGTTCAAAACCGTTCAACCAATTCTCTTTAAACGAACGAACGAACGACTTCTCTGTCCACAAGCTTCTTCACTAGTGATTTGAAGCCCAATCGGTTTAAATGTAAAGAAGTAACGGCCAATTAACAGTCCCCTTCAAGACGGTATACATAGAATAGTGCGAGAGTTCAGTAAGACTAAATTAAATTTACTTCATACAGAATTGCACATTTTCACTGACGATTTATCAGCCCTATTTGCACAAATTAAGTGACAGTTTAAATTTAATTCATATCAATACATGTGCAAAAATTAACAGTCAAATTCCGATGTTGCCTTAAAGACGGATGCCTAGAATAAAGCGTTGGTTTAAAAATGATAAACACGTGTCACTTTAAACAGATTTGCAGAATATCACCGACAATTTAAGCAACAGTTCATGCTTAGTTCATATTAAGTCATGTGCCAATATTTGCAATCTTTTTTCGATTTTCCCCATCAACATGGTATATGTTGAGAAAGGAGGGATTTCATAAAATAAATGATGAACAGTCAATTCAATTCTTCCATGAAAACGCCCAGGTGCACATATGGAACAGAAAAACTCCAGTTATGTTCGTATCACAGGACAAATAGTCAAATTAAATGCAGCGGAGTAGTCACAAGTCTTTTAGTTTTAATACAAATAAGTCCAATTTATTTCAAACCAATAAACCTTAACTACTAACAATAACTTTAATTAAATAGAGAACCACAATTAAATGTTTGGGCTTTTATAGCCATAAATCTACGACAAGACCAGATCTTGAAGGAGGTGCTACGGTGCTAAAGGTAGCTGAGCAAGTGAGTAGCAGATAGCACCAAACAGGCAGAAGTGCTCAGTGTGTATTACCTGAACTTGTAATACATAAGATGCTGTGCTCTTCTCGTGCGTCTCCCATGCGGACGGAGACGAAATTAAAGGGTTGTGTGATCACCTCGTGTGAATCTTCACACCTCCACTGCTTGGCTCGCTTATCTACAGAAAAAGGGGTTATCTAGGAAAAAGATAAGAGTACTTTTGCGACACATTCCCACCTTCCAATCAGGTACCTGCAGGTCCTGATTGGAACAAAATAGAGCAAAATGGTGAGGAGACTGGAGTTGAGAAGAACATTGGAATACGCTGTCCCCACTCGCCTGTTCCCAACCCACACCCATCGTCAATAGACGGGCCAGATTCCGGAAACATCCCCGAGTGAGCAGCAAACATAACATCCTCCAATCTCCTCGGTGGGTGGTCTAGGAAAACAAACGACAATAAATTTATTTCTTATACTACAATAAATTTAGAATTTCAAGTGATTATTAAATTTTAATAATAAGTATTTCAATTATCCTGCTCCATCATGAAAAGGCGTTGAGCTGGACGCCGGATAACTCCACTGTTGGTTTTAAGGCGAAAAAGCCTGTTTACTCCATCTCTGCCGGGGATAGCCTCGATGATGACACCAAGGGGCCAGTCCTGTCTTTTCGCGTTGTCGCGTTCTATGAGTACGACATCTCCAACTTGCAGTTGGGTGGGTGTCCTGGCTTGGTGATTTTCCCGGAGGAGACCCAGGTACTCCTTTCGGAATCTGGATCGGAGTGCTTCTCTCAGGTGCTGCATCTTCTTGATGGCAGCTCTTCTGGAAGTGGCGTCGTGTAGATCAGCTTCGGGGATGAAGATAGCGCCACTCCAGCGGACGAAGTGATTAGGGGTAAGAGGAATAGGATCCTCCACACTCTCGGAAGTGTAGGTAAGGGGACGGTTGTTGAGGCATTCCTCCACCTCAACCAACAGGACATCAAGTTCCCACCGATGGACCACACGCTTCCCCAAGATGCGCCGCAACAGCTGCTTGGCTAACCCAATGAGCCGTTCCCAAAACCCTCCCCACCAAGGTGACAAAGGAGGATTGAAACGCCAAGTCATCTTGTTGACACTGGCATAGTTTAGAATCTTTTGCATATTGTCCTTCAGTAAAAATCTGGCAGCGCCCGTGAACCCTAATGCATTGTCGGAATACACAATGCTTGGCCTTCCTCGTCGGGCGATAAACTTCCTAAGGGCTCTGATGACCCCGTCGGATGAGAGCGTGTCCACTAGCTCCATGTGGACAGCTCTGTAGGTTGCGCAGGTGAAGAGGTACACCCAAACCTTCTCTCCACCTCTCAGGATAATGGGACCAGCAGCATCCACTCCAGTGACGTGAAAAGGAGCTTGAAGCATAGTCCGTGACTTCGGTAAGGGGCCCACAGGAACACAAGTACGACTGGAATTAAATCGTTTGCATATCCAGCAACGTGTAAGGACACTTCTCACTGTTCTTCGACCATTCACAATCCAAAATCTTTGACGTTAAATGGCAAGCAAACTAGTCACCCCAACGTGACAATTTGCTGAGTGTTCCCATTCGATCAGTTTTTCCACGAATTCATTGTGGTCTGGAAGCAGGATGGGACACTGGAAGGACTCTTCATCATCTTCGAGTGTGAGCCTTGTCTTTGTACGCAGCACACCATGGTCATCCTGGAAAGGGTTGAGCTGCTTAAGACGATGAGGGTCTCTTCGGAAATCTTCTTGAATGAAGCGAATCAAGTAATTCTCTGCTTTGTTGAGGGCTAAAGCGGATTTATAATCATCTTGATTTGGTACCCGTTTGAGTAGTTTTTCTTTAAAATAGAGCCAAATTGATATGCTCTTCAGGATCCTTGAATAACTGGATATTCGAAGGAAATTGACGATTGGATGAACTTTGTTTGAGTTTGAAGTGGCGACGGTCACAATCTTCTTTCTCTCGCAGCCAACTCAATCGTCCTCTGGCAATATTTCAGTTGATGGCCCTTGACTGGATGGTAAATACAACCAGGAAGGCCCACACCACCACTTTGAATCCAACAATTTCTGTGCTGAGCACCCAC
>JAQFZG010000716.1:0-27950 GCA_034695465.1 Entomobrya nicoleti
CCGTCAAGCCTCAGCGGATAGCTTGATAATATTCATAGATTGATAAGCTGTTCGTGGGCGTTGTTAGGCAATGCCTATGTGTGACCACAGCATATAAATGGTTTGTAGCAAAAATTGGTATCATCGGACTGAAAATCTCTGATCAAACTATAAAAAAAACTAGACTGCACATACTACGCTGTAATTCAGTTTTAGTAGTTTATCTACAATACACAGGAAAAGTGTGGCCCACATGTAAATAAATCGAGACGCGTCAATAACACACGTACACAAGCTAACAACGCAACGTAAGTGGTAAAAAGCGACAAAGTTTTCGCTTTCAACTACTACCATTGCTCTGAAAATACTTGGATGAGACAAACGTGTAGTGCGTGATTATCCTGATCCTGATCATCATTCCAATCACATCTCTTTCTCTCTTTTGACTTGAATCATCGCACAATATAGCAATTGTGAGCTCCTTCTATAAAAAACGTAAACGTAAGCCAATGCCACACCATCACAAAAGAGGAGATTTTTTTTCTGTTGACAGTGCAAAATGCGATAATAAACACGAACAATGACTATTATAATGGGTATTTATACTACTTTATCCTCAACCATTCACTGAGCAAATAATACATAACACACAAGATATAATAACACCCTTTATCTCATCCGTTCGTTAAACTGATTATTAATTATATGCAATATGGAATCATAGTAAAACTGCCAGTTCGCTTGACTTGACTTGTGTGTTTATTTAACTAACATTATGCATTTAACATATTGTCATAATAGTACTCTTGCATGAACTAGTGTGACTGACCGTGATTTTGTGTGTTAAATATACAGAGAGTTTTGAATATATCTCCCATTTTTTAGCTTTAAAATTCCATGAAAAAAGTGATAGCATAAAAAATTAATTGTGTACCATTCGTTCTAGTTTTTTAAAGAACGACTGACAATGTCAATTAAAAGGAATTGATGCATTTTCTTTGCTACCAAATTTTCAAACATTTTGCATATTGAAGCCTATCTGTACTGAATGTCTTTAAGGATGACGGAGAACACTTGTTAAATCTGCCAAAGTGCAAAAGTTTTCCTTGTGACTTTTGTCATTGATATGTCGTCATAAAAAATCTGTTTCTTGTGTGAAATCGTGAGTAAATGTGATTTATGCTTTATCTCCGAAATAATCTGTTTTTCTGAGACAGTGAGATAAAAAAGACTCTTACTGGATGAATAAAAAACATACGGATTTTATTTCCAAGAAAGCATACCAAACAAGACCAGATCACAGTTAAAAATATTCAGGACGATTCCCTAAGAAAGACCAAAGCTTTCTAAGATACAAAAACACCGGGAGATATAAGAGACCTTTCTTACCTCACAACACATTTCACAGGTATTTTTCATACATTTTTATAATTTTTATGTTGCATTGCCTAAGTACATTGAGGAAAGCTTGTTTCACAAAAAGTTCTTTGAATGATACGTACATATACCATTACATTAATACATTATAGCTGTAGTTTGTAGCTTTGTATGTAGTTTTGCTTGTTTTAGTAGTTGGCTGTCAGTAGGATTCATCGACAAGACAAGAAAGAAACGTTCACGCTGCTGGCAGTTTGTAAGCTCAAAAAGTGTGCTCGTGTAAAACTAATCTTTTTTACATATACTGGGAAAATCTCTGGGACACATACATACAAATGAGGAATGGTTTACATTTCCGTACTTGTTACTTCGAAGAGTGATTTACATCCCACCGGGTTAAATAGTTAATAATAGCATTCTAGAGAATAGCAAAAAAAGAAACCTTCGTATAAGTTTATTCAAACTATATGATAAAAAAAATATATATTTTTAAAAAATACTTAGGGCTAAAAGTATAAGTAGCAAATTAGGTATATAATTTGTGTTTATGTGTATATTTCTTGATGTAGGCATGTTTGTTTAAGTTGTCATTTTGTACGACAGAAAGACAGAAAAGCAAACCCACAGTGAACAGTCACAAGATAACATGGTTGATAAAGAGAGTAGTACGTAGAAGAATAGTAGTAAAACATAATATATACTTGATACACGCGTTGTGACTTTTTTCAAACTTTTCTTCGTGTTTTGTTTTGTGCTAGAACACATTTGTGCAATTAGCTAATCCGATCCAAACCACAAGTTTATATCCTCCTGATACAATTTTACAGTAAAAAAAATTACTTACGTATATAATTCTTTTTGATATATATTATTTGGATGTGTGCAGTGCTTAGTGTATAAATGTGCTTCTGTTGAAAAAATGCACTACTGCTGTTAATTACTCTGCATATTACTTTTATGTTAACAAATAAAACATGCATAGTACATAGACCTATAGACTTCACTATTATCTGATAGTGTCTTGGCTTGTCAATTTGTGCTGAATGGGTTTGTGTGCACAAACTGCACACAGGACGTAAGACGTAATAATTATTGCAAAAAAACGTAAGTCAAATGAAGCACATCATATATTTATAATAATATATCAGCAGAATGAATGCACTACAATACAATGACATAGAACCTTTTATTACCCTTCCGCACTTTCCGCAGTTCAAATCGATACGAAAATCGAAATGGATATAATTTCAGTTTCATATGAAATATAAGACTTCCAATAACTAGCATAAAAACAAATCAATTGATTTGTATTATCAGAAGCCGATATAACAGACATTTTTTCTTGGATGAAGGCTTACAGGAAATTATTTATGTTATGTAGTTTTTGCATACAGATACAGAAAACTGTACAAATATTCACAAGTAATTTCACAAAGACATAATATAATATTGAATATGATATATTAAATGGCTGCTTTACTCATGTATCAGAGTCTTCTTGCTTTTTTTTCTTGTTAGATGTCACGAAGTTTACATTCTCTTTTGTCTTAGCAAGCAAAGCACGCAATATGAGAAATGGTTAAAAGAAACATAAAATATTAATTTTTATTAGATATCTATATTTCTGGTAATTCAATTTGTGTGCATATTTTTTTATGCCACACACAACATATTACTTTTTAAGAATTGTGTATACACTCTTATTGATATGAACACTGATGTTTAACTGTCAAAGCCATTATCACATAAATGTGTTGTAGCATACATTCCAAGACGGAGAAACATGATTTTTCGATTGCACAAATAGTTTTACGTTGTAGATGGTTTGTTTGATGTTTAAATATTATGATGTAGTTCTCTTGTTTTACATCAAATATTATATTAAATTGCGCATTTTCAATATTATTGAATCTACTATCATGTCGTAATAAGTATATATGTATATACAGAGTTATAGGGGAATAGGTTAAAAAAATAGATAACATAATACAGATGGCAATGGCAATCATCAATGCTATTTACACTTATGGCATGGCATTCAGAATTTAGAACAGGTAAGTTGATAAACTGGCATGTAAAAGGAGCAGATGTATGAAATGAAAGGAGATGTAGGATGAGGATGTGGTGTTGCCCATGAATTCGGGGTAACGAACAAAGAAAATATTTCAGCAGTTCCATTCCTCAAGCATGTATATTGCATACTTGCCTTATTTCACAAGTAAAAATTTCATTTTTCTGCTCTTCTCTCAATGTATGATCATAATATGCAGTGTTTACCATAGACTACCAAATTTTTTAGTTTGTTCACACGATGTTTTAGAGGCCACTCTATTGTAATTGGTTGGCAATATTATTGAGACAAGAGTAGCATATAGTAGACAAAGAGTTCAAACAGCTGCAAACTGATGATGAGATGGAAAAATCAACAGTAATTTAACGTTAAAACATAAAATGTGTCATATAACAAATATTTAATGACTTTTCCTTTTTGAGGATGAAGGTAATTTCTCATGAGTTCTTTATGGAATACTGCATTATAAGTAGTGTCACGTTAAATGAAAAAGATTCAACTAATCAGCATTAAAATTTTATGCAGTATCATCATGATGATTGTACAAAGCAAAATACATTTGAATTGATTGTAAAGTGCTGTAAGTAGTAAGTGCATATTTTTTTGGATGACTCAAAATTGTGCGTCTTAGCTTCTTTGTTAAAAGTTGAAGAAATCAAGTCCAGGAATGAATTAGGAATACTGGGAGTGCAAGCTTTGTATGCAAAATTGATTTGGAGTTGATTTGCAAGTAAATTTTTGTTGCTAGAAGGCAAGGCTCAAACTTGATAGGTATCTCGTTGCCTGTTATGTACCTGCTGAAAGAAGTTCATGAATTTTATTTATACAAAGTTTTAAGGTAGCTTTGCACTAATTTTAAGGTTAGCAATATGTTTTGTGTGCATACCATACCTAAACAACATCTTGTAAAGATGCACAAAAGAATATCCTGCTAAATGGAATACGAAATCGGTGTATGGCTGCTAATAAAAAATTAGATTCTGATTGTGAGAAATTTCATGCGGAGATGAAAGCTAAACTGACAATGAATAGAATAGTACCCTGCATGAGAAATTGCGTACACTTGTAAATTATGTTTGATGGGCTGTTGCTGCTGAGATTGCAAAGATCGAAGATCAATATTGAAAACAATGTAACATGAGAAATGACCAGGTACGTCTGTATGTTTGTACGATAGTTCGATTCAATTGAGCATACAAATTTTCTTGAAGTTGAATGCGATTTGCAGTTTCGCAGATAAAATAACTGAATTCTTTTATTTCAATTTTGCATAAACAAACCAGTTAGAGACCACTTGAAGATTCATACATTTTTAGTTGTAATTCGGTAAACAACCGGCCAGGTCAGTTCTGGTATTTCTACATTTTTATGCACAATTTTTGTATCTTGAGTTTGCAATTGCAATGATCTGTTTTACATAAAGATAAAGGTATGAAACTGTATGAGAAGATGAAGCATTGCTGGGGCTAAACAGTGGAGATCCAATGTATTGTTTTCAGTGATAAAGATTACATTTGAGATCACAAAACTAATTCTCAGTGAAGTTAGATGTTACAAGTATCTTTTAGTATTGGAAGGACTTCATACTAGATGGTAAAATCTCAGTTGAATTAAATAATTTACTTTTTAATATACTAAAAACTACACTTGACGGCCAAATGTATTTTTTAATACCTGATATGTACTTTCTCCAAACTATTTCAATCTGGACTTTATCAAGGTTAAAGTTGTTTTGTTTGTTTTTGGGAAGTTAGCCAGTTCAGAACATAAAAGCCAACTTAGTCACAAAATTGAAATGTCTCCTTGTTGGCTATCATAATAAATTGTCGGCTTTTGTTCTTTTGTCGTATTGCGGACTTGCACTCCCAGAAAATCTTTCATATAATCTCTTTTTTTTACAATCACAACGTTTCAAGATTTTTTTTGCATATAAATAAAGCCATATTAAGAGATCGTCTCTCAGCTTCTCTTAGCTGCAGCCTACAAAAGGATCATATACTCATACTACATTCCATAAGTCCCATACAATGCTTTATGCTTTATATTAAATTATCTTGCTCGTCATATAATTTTATGGAATGATTGCCATATGCAAACACATCCAACATTTACTACTAAAAAAAACCTTTATGACCAAAAAAGGCTGTGTGAAACACCAACACAAAACACCGCATTTTCTATAAATACATACACAAAAATTATATGTAGTTGAGCGTGGTAAAATATCTTGTTGCTAATTTACTTTTTAGTGCGAAACTCAATGTTCCTACACCAAACTTAACGTTTGTCCGAAGGGAAGCTCTAAAAATAATTAGAAAGTAGGAGGACGCACGATTTTAAAGGGTTGGATTCGTGTGCTAAGTGGCCATACAGTTTTTATGTAACGGTTTAATGTGTAAATAGCAAAGACATTTTACAAGCATATGCAGCATGAGGGACATGACATAATAATAAAATAGTAATAAAAACTTCTTTATGTACAACCACTGTTCTTCGTCTGTTCATAAAAAAATAAAATGAAGCTTTACAAAAGTTGTGTCCGTTGCATTTACAGACAACATAACAGTCACTTAAAGAATGATTCATATAGTTTCTAGTATTTTCTTTAAGATTCATACTGAGTTAGTAATATTACTGACTGATTGTTTGGTACTGATAACCTACTAGCCTGCCATATTTATACATTTTGTACATGCTTATAATATTTCAAGGATTAATTATGCGGAGTATATGGGGACGTGCGAATTGTTTTATAGTATTGCACTTGGGCACAGTTACAATTACAACAAAGAGTAGTTTTACTGGCGATGCTGATATTTTGTTGTCCCAGTCCAGGTTTCACTGCATGCTTCCATGCTCTCATTTCTCACCAGACCAGAATAAGTGGCTTGCTGCATCATAGAATCGAAAAAGGAAGACAGAAGGGAAATAAGGAGGGAAATCTCTAAGGCTAAGGGTATTTACTATTTAGTTTTACTACTTTGGAAGAAAGGCATCTATTTTGACTCTTCCTTCAGCTAACAGACATAAAAAAGCCAAAAGGAAGAGGGAACATACCATGAGTTGCAGCTGCTGTCTCTTTTTGGCTTCATCTGCTACATATACATGTATATATTGCATGTAATTTTCTTGATATCGTTGAATTGAATAACAGGACTAGTCGTTAGGGAAGCTCTACACCTTTTCTCATGATATGAGAACAACTGCTGTTGTGGTATGAGGATGCATGGCATGAATAAAAAAACCAACGAATGTCAGAGTGAACTAGCCACAGTTTTATGATGATAATGGTAGTGATCTTAACTCACGTAAAGTTGAAGGGCAGGGAAGGAAAAGAAAATTATGAGTGTGTGTGAGAGAGAGGGGCCTTGATACGGGCTAGAGAGAGGAGATAAAGTGAGATCAAAAACTGTCAATGAAAGATTTCATTTCTTTGTCTGGTTATTCTTTATAACAAAATTGTCGTGAATGCATATTGCACGATACGTAATATAAAATGCATACATGATAAATACATGTTCGTGTGTGAGTCCTATAATGAAAAATGGTAAAGGTGATAGAGACACTTTTCCAGTTTACGTGTGATCAGGATAAGAGAAAAAAATTCATGTGCATAGGTATATTTATAAACATAATCAGAAGATGCTGTGCCGTATTGAGAGAAGAATGTAACATGAATACAGAGAAAATGCCATCGGTATGAACCCAAGTAAATCAATTTTTTATGTAATTTGTTTACTGTATGGGAACAAGGGTCATGATACATTTAACACTTTGCAGTGGAAGAGAAGAATGCATAACCTTTAAGTCCACATACGTTACAGGAAACGACGGAGTAAAATAAAATGTTTTCTTGTATCTCCGATTCTCCCTTTCCCAAAACAATAAGCAAATAATGTCAGCAACGAAATCGAGAATCACTTTGTTATCAGTTACAATTTTGCTAGACGATACGCCATAATGTACGCCAATATGTAAGTAATGTACAAACAATGTGTAATATTTAGTTCCCCAAAATGCGCATTAGGTTTTGTAGAAATCCAATTATTTTAATGTTTGCGTTGAGCGTTAAATGTACATTCGGGGAAGAGACATTAGACATTATTATAATGATCGGTGTATTTTAGTGATAGTGTAAAATCCTTTTGTTTCCAACAGCGCTCAATTTGAAATCGTACAAAACCTTTGAGGCTGGTTGTCCTGTCCTTGTCTTTTTTACTGGGGTATTGGAC
This sequence comes from Entomobrya nicoleti, assembly GCA_034695465.1. NCBI lineage: Eukaryota > Metazoa > Arthropoda > Collembola > Entomobryomorpha > Entomobryidae > Entomobrya > Entomobrya nicoleti. The sequence continues at coordinate 7,660 of JAQFZG010000716.1, forward strand.
CAACAAAACAAATATGGGATCCTGCAGCTAGAAATTTGCCTCTTTACCTTATAAATCCATGTTATGTCACATGTAATAAATTACACTTATGTATACTGTGATTTCGATTTCCCAATGGTTTGATGACATGACGAGGTGACAATCCATCACTTTTATATTTTCCAACTATTTTAGTGAATCATTATACATCGCACATTTTCCCTTTGTCAAAGCCAATTTTAATAGAGGAATGCCTCTTGTTTCATTTTAAAAATAACAATTTAAAGATAATGCATTCAAAATTCAAGAAATCCATTCACTTTCATTAATAGAATTTCATTAACGTTCCCATTTCATCTTCCAGCTATACATCTTTGTTCACATCGTATAAAAGTGCACAGGCAATATATTTCTTTGGGTTGGGAGACATGAGAAGTTGTGAAACCAAAATGCAAACAGTTGAATAAACCGAAAAAGAAAAAAAGATGAAAGGTCTTACAAGAGATTCGGGGTCCAGTGGGAAACCCAAGATGACACTTTGACTATGGTTCACTTCTTTGAACTCACTTCTATTTACCCGTTGGTCACCAGAAAAAAGTCAAAACATATAGGTTTCACTCAGGCAAATACCAAAGTTTCCCAGGAGGTTCATAGACATCAATACGTAAAATATTCATGGCGAGTGTTAGTTGAGAATTCCAAGCCCACACGCAAATACCTACAAATACGATACAAGGATGACTTTTTAATGTTGGTTCCTATCAATTTATGGAAGGAGAAAGTATTACAAGCTATAGCTAGTCGTCCTTTCCCAAATACCCCAGGCTAGGCCACAGACCACTTAGCAAGACACATTTTTATTATTACGTTTGCATGTGCGTGCTACTCAGAAATCTGACTCTGACTTTCATTTCCGGTGAACTCTTTGAGCATGTACATTTACGACAAAGCTTATTTGCGCTTCTTAAAATAGCTCAGTAATTGATCGCGTTCACTTATAAATAAAGTATATATGTTTTATTCTACGCCGTGTCACGCGAGTTTTCGTTTGTAATGATAACATACTATAAATATAATCGATTATGCAAACTAAGCAGGTTTTTTATACTGGAGTACCAGTGTTTATTTTTGAAGAGTCTACAAATCCTTTACTCATATTATAGCACTTCTTAAAAAAATTAATGTTCTTGCTTATCTGATCATCGTCACTACATTCTAAAAAAAACGTTCTCGATTTAAAACGTACTTGGTACACATAAAAAAAGTTAGGGGAAAGTATTGGGGGGATTAGCAAATAAAACGTCATCGCAATTTTATTTTGAAAATTGAACTTGACTCCAGTTCCAGTCTATGCCCATTAATTTGGTTTCCCAATCCCAACACACCCATACATAAAGCACAATGAATGATCCCTGCTGTGGATCTCATATAATAACGCAATTTATAATCCTTGACTATTTGAGTTTGTGCTAACTCCCTTGATGATGTCAAGTATACGTCTGGAATGAGATTTCGCAACGGTTTTTCAACAGAATGTGAGTATTGTCAGAGAAAGTTACATAAATGTAGCACAAATGATATAAACAATCACAATGAACATTTTTTTGCACAAAATGCTGATGGCAAAAAGTAGAATGATGTAAGCTCTCGATTCATTGTAGGGAAAATTGGGAACTTGAGGGAAGTAGGAAATGAAATATTTTTCAAAAAACCCAAAGAGATTCGTATGGTATTGCCTTCATTTTCTCTGGGCATAATATAATGATACTTGTAGCTTGGCTGTGGGAACTTAAATTTGGAACTACACTTACAAAATTGTCTATTTGATACGTTGAGGCCGAGACAGTACTGCTGCATTGCGTACAAAGCTTAAAAGATCCTGACGGTGGCGTTTATTTTTAAGCCTCGGAAATGCTATATATGTATGTGTGTATATTTGTACAATGTACAATACGCAGCTTTCATTACGTGTTGTATCCAATTCCGCAGAATTTTTTATGCCAAAGATGCAACGGTAGGCAATAAAGATGAAAGGGCATCCCGCATGGATGATTAGGAAATTTTAGGTTACCATTTAGTTTCATAAATATACGCAATGCAAACTATAGATATAATTATATGTACATATATATATATATTTTATTTCTTGCAGTTATGTAGGCGTCCTAAAAAGGAAAAAAAGTAAATTAAAACGCAATTTCGAAATATGTATGATCAAATATGAATGCGCAAACAATCATTGTAAATTATAATACCAACCAACCCAATGTCTTTATTTTATCAAGGCCTTGTAATTTCAATCACCTACGCAGAGAAATTCACCAAAATCGTGTGTAAAATAAGTTGGATGAATTGTAGCATCTTGGCAAATTGTACATTTATTTATTTTTACTTTTCAGGGTTCAGGTTCCCGTGAGACCTCTTTTAACATTGTGAACCTCCTCACCTTTTACTTCATTCCACTCATCCCAAGAGCACCAGGTTACTTTCACACTCCATTAGGAATCGAATTTACTTTTCCTGTATATACGAATTGAAAGGAGGATTTCAACTTGGTGTCATTCTGCTGTTGTCAGCTTCATTCCTTGTTCAACTATATGCTATGGAAATCCAAGTAAATTTTCAACAAGTGAAAGCAGTAACAAACGATTTCATGAAGTGAAGCAGCAGGAGATCAAGTGCTTGTTGTACATCATCATTCTTCGCCAAATTTTCGTTTTTTAGCAATTGTCTACTGTGCTACTGTTGCCTGATAAACCTTCGTACTTAACTTAATACAAAAGTACTTATTTTACGTAACGTAACATCAACAGCGATTCTGTTTTATTGAAAAAGACAGTCTTGCAATTTTTAATACAAACTGTTATTAAGAGAATCTCAATTTAAAAAGGTAAGCGTGTCAAAATAGATGAAAATTGTAATATTTTATGCAATCCATGTATGTATTCTTGATCAAATGGAAAATTAATCTTGATTTGCCGGGTATTGAAATTGGATTTCATAGAAAATGGTTTTCGTTTAGTTATTCTATTAAATTTTTAATGAACTTTTAATTCATTTTTTCCAGAATCAAAAATGAGTAGTACAGATGCCAACTTTAAGTCTAAGGACTTTGCCGTTCGAGCACAGAAGAAAATTCTGGGCCAATTCTCGAGTAGAAAAGCGGCAAAAGTATTCATCAATGAGAACTTAGCCACTTTATTGGATCTCTTGTATCAACTTATGAAATCTCACGTAAGAATACTACACAAAGAGTTATGCCCACGTAAAACTATTGTAACACGCGATATTGTATGATGGTGATGATGAATGACACACGTACCTAATTAATAAGAAACGACCTCCATTCCATTTCCGCTTCTTTTGTATTCACCGGATATGCGCATGTGATTTCACAAACTCTTTCTCATTATATTATTTTCCAGACTCAAGACAAAAAAGTTGCCGAAAAGTTTGTCAAGAACATAATCAAACTTTCCATCAAAATAGGAGTGCTGGTACAAAACGATCAATTTACACAAGAAGAGATCAGAATCGCAAACAAATTCGCAGATATGTTCAGAAATACAGCAATGACCATTGCTAGTTTTATTGAGGTTAGATAATATTATGGTTGTATTACGTAAATAAAACTATTTTAATTAACTATAAATCTCAGAAAGACAAAAAAAACACGATTATTTTTTAATACTTTCAGGTGGACTTTAGTTATGACCGGAACGTTCTTATCAAGACAGTGAATGACTGTGAAAGTCAGCTCAAACTTCTTGTCAAAAACCACCTCACGGATAAGTCCCTTACTCGCATACAATTTGTGGCAAATCACTTGAGAGATCCTGCCTTGCTTGACACATCGTTCAAGAAAGGAACTCCCCAAAATGAAATCATGATTCAGATGGTAAATGAAATCAATAAGGCCATCGAGAACGGTGATTTGTGATAATTTTTTGTAAGGATGAAACTCAAGAAGTTTTTTTTTGCAAAAGTACATATAACTACCTGGTTATGCAATATTGATTACCAACTTTTTGGTAAAAGGCCCATTACAAAGTTTAATTCTCCAGTAGCCCTGAAAATCAGTGTATTTGTATTTTTCAAGAGTATTATTTGTATACATTATCACACAAATCACAGTTACTTAATATTTTAAGTATGGAAGATAATATTATATAAAAAGCCACATTTAACTTTTTACGCTACTTATCTTTTTAACAAGTAAAAAAATATTATTGTTCTTGTTGCTTTTTATATTAAAAATGCGTTGCGCTTTCAATAAAGCAAAATAATGATAGAGAAATATTATGTATAATAGTTTTATGTATTTTGTTCCAATAAAAGAACCGAGAAGCAAGTCAAGATTCAAGTCAATAAAGTCTTCTCAGCCAAACTCTATAATAATTTCACGTCAATGGTTGTAGGTATAGGATGAAGTATTTTTTGTGTTTGTGTCTATTAAAAAGATTTTATTGATAAAAGCAAGTGTAGTGAACTGTAACCTTCTTCCACTCTAAACTAATCCAATTACTATAATCAATCCAATTATATTTTCACTGAAAATACTGCGAAGAAATTAGTTTTTCAAACTTGATCTGAATCTGGTTATTAAAAATATATATACCTTTTGTCATTTTCAATAAGTATTTTATTCGAAACTAGTAATCTTATTTGAATATTCTAGCGACAAAATCTCAAAATGGTAACAAATCCTAGAAAAATTAGTATGTAAAATGTTAGAACTAATTAAAAAAATTCCCTCTGTAAGTAAGCTACAATTTAAATCCAACCAAACAAACATATATCGACATAGTTTATATATCCCATTTAAATACGATGCATCTGGAAAGCAACATCGTTAAATACAAACAGTAGGCTTTAAAATGAACACAAAAAATAACGTCAGTTTGCTATTGCCCGTTTTTAAATTCTTCATTTTTGTAAAATTGTTAAATATATGGGTACGGTTAAAGCATGTATGATGTATAATATTTACACGAAAGTAAGTAGTTAGTTAAAATGCTCGTTTGTAGTTCGTATATTACGCAGTAATAATAGTAATAAACTTGTTTGTGCTAATTTTTAACGTTATTTGTGTACAATATCGTTTCAATTCAAATGAGATAAATAATATGTACAAGAATTGTATTGTAATGATGATTAAGATACATAACTAATTTCAGTAATCACGAAAAAAAATGCTTTGCAGTTGCAATTTTTTTCATCCAAGCTTTGAAGCAGTATTATTTTTCAATGCATGGATCTTTTTGTTAAAACTATCGAATATGAAGAAACCCGTTGAAGTTCCGATAAGCACGGCTAAAAATATCCAAACATTAAAAGTCATCACCATCAACATAAGAATATAGCCAAGGATAACTTGACACATGTGGAGAAATGTGGAGAAGGAGAGTTCTAGAAGTCCAACATGTAATCCCGGTTTCCGGCAAGATTTCCCGGAACCATGAATAGTTCCAGTTGCAATGACGGGCATGTGAGATGCATTATCTGATGGTTTACTGCTGACGTTTTTACTATTGATTTTCGTTCCATTTTGATTAGACTCGCCATAAGTTTGAGTTTTCTTCACATCGCGCATGACAATAATTGAAGAATCGTCTCGCAAAGATGTGTTACAACTTCGCTTTTTGAGAAATTCTAGATACAACCAATCTCGTACAGTTCTACTTCCTTCAAATGATACTGCAATTATAGCGGCAATGAAGCAAACCCCAACAAATGCTGTTGAAAATGGAAAACGATATTATTACTTCTGTCAAATTGAATATACCAAGTTTAATTTACACTTGGATAACATGTAATGTACATCTACCTGACCACGAAGTAATATTTATGCTATTGAACATAAAATTTTCCAATCGAAACCCAGACCAAAATGTTGACTCCATGATGGATGATGAACAAATATGTATATTTTTCAGCGATTTTAAAGGAAATTTAATGAAGCACAACTAGCACGAGTTCTATAGCCAAACTTTTTACAAGGGTGCCCCATTAGCCACCAAATTCACAGTTCCACTACTACTACTACCGTATGGATAAAAATATATTTGTCCCCAATTTTACCAACAGGAAGCTCGTGTGCAACGTGCGACATCTCAAGCCTCATTATGTCCTCGTCCATTCGCTGTTCAATCAAATCCAGCAATTTCATTTATGTACACACACAGCCACTACGACTACATGCTTCAACTTAAAATCACATCACAACTATATAAAAAAAAGTTGAATACTACAGACTTTAAATATAGAAAAATGAAATAATCGTAATCGAAGACCTGAATGCACAAAAAAACTCATTTACAAATTAGATCAGTTTTTAAGAACCACAACATGCTGCAATTGCTGCATGCTGTATGTACACAGTGCAAATAATATTATGAATAGTATTAAATCAGTAACTCAGCAAGGTAAGTAAACTTCAATCATACAATATTCAGTTCAGTATTACGACGCATGCTATACCATAACCTGCTTCTGGTTATCTATGTCTCTTTCATAAACAATCTTATTTTGGCCTATCCTTCAGTTAAAAGCTTTACTGTGTTGGATCTTATGTTATATACTTTTTTTTCGTAAATAAGAAAAAAAATTGATGATTTTTTCCAATCATTGCGTTATCTTTATCTTGTGCAGTGTAGTTCAACTGAAGAGTGAACACGCTAAACTAGTGAAGATTATAATGATTCAATGATGTTTAAAGTAAATGTGTGGATGCGCATGGCATACTGTAATGAGGCAATGAGAATCCAAATTTAACGTATCGTGTGAAATAATGCTGCAGGCAGTTTGATGCTGTCTGTATGTTCAGTGTTTTATGCCTATTATATGATGATCATCATTCATGAAAGATAGTTCAATTACTAAATATTCATTACTGAAATGTGCTAGAATGAAGCTTATGTACCCAAATAATTATTGTTGGGATGAAGTTATGAACAGGCATTAAATGTGGTATTTTATTGCAGCTGTCAGTAGCAAACGTTTTCCTATAAAATAAGTACTTAAATGCTTCATGGATGCTTAGTTAAATGCAAGGTCACTTAGTCACATACAATGTATTTATTTAGGGATTCATAGTTGTAATTTTTGTTCACATTTCAACAATTACTTTACGTAGAGTATTTTTAGTATCGACATCGACTATTATTCGAGAGCACAGACAGGCGCATGTATGGAGTAACTCAACCAAATTATGGCAGTAAATCCTTAAACATTGTTGGGAATGAGGAATCCAAGCCCTTTTAAGCATGGAATAGATTTTTTGATTGAAATTACAGTAAGATTTATATTCATAAATATAATGGGAAAAGTCAAGTTGATAAAAATTGACAAAATGCAAGATATTGCTGGATTAATTTGCATTCGTCACGCTATGCTTTATGTTATGTGTCTTACATAACTACGCTGATTGACGTGAATATCCACTACCTACATGAACGATCGTTTATTTTGGCGAATTTTTTTATACTCTATGACCCGAATGCACAACCCCCACTATATCGTCAAGGACGCATTCATACTTTCACTAGGAAAGGAACTTCCTTTCCTTAGGCTGAGATTTTTTTTCGTATGTTTACTAAAATCTTTGGAAAGGCAAAGCAGTTGCTATACTTTCCTTAGAAGTCAGCTGTTCTATAGCCCTTCCTTACTAAACAAACTAATTTTGCCACTATCCTTGTCAACTTCTTTTGGTATTTGAAGTTGGGCGAATGAACCGTATTTTCATATATTTTTGCCAATTTTAACTCAACTGATATTTAGCAAAATGTCGTCAAATGATGCTGTGAATAGTGAGAATATTCAACCTCCTACCACTAAAACGCCGCCGATAACTGCGTACGAGAAAAGTCTCCTGTTGCAGCTCATTGAGGAGCGGAAGGGGGCCATTGAAAATAGGAAGACTGATTTCGTGACCTACACGAAAAAGACAGCAGCCTGGGGGGAAGTGGTAACTCTCTTCAACTCGGATGGACAAACGGTAAAACGAACTCAGCCGCAGCTAAAGAAAATATGGGATAATCGGAAGCAAAATGCGAAAAAGACAGTGACAAGCTACAAAAAAGCTATCCGCAAAACCGGAGGAGGATCAGGGCCCCAGACCTTACCCCCAGAAGTTGAACGTATCTCGGCAATAATTCCTGAGCAGTTAAACTCTTTGTCCAACCCGTTTGATTCAGATGCTGCGCTAGAGATGAATCTGAATGATAATCCTCCCATTATAGTTGAAAGAACAACTTTGCCGGAAGTGAGCCGTTGTGAAGAACCGGAGAATGGTGAAGGTGCCACTGAGGTATTACATTCATTTTTTATTTAAACTAAACTTTTATCGACATTAAAATTTTATTTTTGTATTGTTATTTCTGTAATTAATTCTTTTACTAATTACAATTTATTGTAGACAGAAACTCGACATGATCACTTAGAAAATGATGTCGATGAAAGCTCTCCGCCAACTAAGAAACCCAGGAAGTCCAAGGACCCGAGATCAATGCTTGTGGATTACGAACGGGAGGAGCACTGGCTAAGAATGAAAAATCTACATCTTCAACATGATATTCTAATTGTAGATTTACGTATTAAAAATCGCACATTGGAGATGATGGAGGAGGAACACAAAAAGAAAATGGATAGTTAAATTTTAAATATTAATTACAGATGTAAGTGGTATGTTAAAATGTGATGTATATTTTGAATCAATCGTACAAATTATCTTTTACACATTTTAAAATATATGATAAAAATAAACCATCCGTTTTATTGAACTTGTGTACTAGCTTGCCTAATTTTAACTAGATTTCTTAATTAGTTAAATATAATTAAATAGAACTTTGACAATATAATTTATAGCATTTTTATGTAAAATGACATTCTATTATCCGCTGTCGTGCTGCTCTGCCAGACATAGTAGATAAATTATCAGTACCGACGTTTATCAAATGAGCATCGTCCTCCTGATCCAAATCATCATCATCTTCGTAAATCTCATTCCTCATCCTATTTTACACGTTTTTGCATTAAATGTACGAATTACAAGTTTATTTTAAACTAAGAATTAAAGAAAGATGTTCTAGCCTGCAAATATTGTGAAGAGCAGCCACAGCAGTAGAAACAAGAAGAGCATTCCTTAATTTGACACGCAAATATTTCATGCATGGAAATCTTCGTTTCCAAACACCAAAGGCTCGTTCTATCGAATTTCTGGTTTTTGTTTGGGCTGCATTGAATCTAATTATAAGATTAACGAACTTTATTTAGCAATTGTATATAGTTTTTAGCATAAGTATACTACAAACTATAGTTTGTACCGTTTTTCTTGGACAGTTCTCGGGTTCTGAAGGGGCGTCATGAGAAAATGAGTACAGGCGTAGCCAGCATCGCCTAATAGAATTCCTGGGGATTCATTGTTCTCCAGCTTATCTTTAATTACGCTATTGTCAAATATTCTTGAGTCATGACAAGAGCCGTACCATCTAATTACAATGTCAGTAAATGACAAATTGGGGTCGCAAATAGCTTGAATATTGATGGAAAATACTCCCTTTCGGTTCCTGAATAATTCAGCATTGTTACCTCCGGGAGATTGAATTTGAGCGTGGGTACAATCAATGCAGCCTACTACTCCTAATTAGTTTCAGGGAAATATAACAGAAAACGCATGTCGCAAATAATAAATATACACAAACTAATTGTTTGTAAATATGTTAATATCTATATATTTGATACATAACTAACCAGGAAACCCACCGATTTCATGAAATTTTGCCTTGACCTGCGCAGCTTCAGCGAATTAGGGATACTTGATGAACTCAGTTGCATGTTTGGCAATTGCAGTTGACACCCGAGCAATAATTCTGGAAACTGTTGACTGGTTGATTTTATATAAATCACCAATCACAATCTGGAACGCATCAGTAACGTAAAATCTGATCGCAATGCATAATTGAAACAGTGGAGGAATGTGGCATCCCCTCTTAAGTGGAACTTGAAGGTCATCTTTTATAAGCCCAAAAATAAAATGAACTGTCGACTTTAGCATATGAAATCTGAGACGAAATTGCACTTCATCAAGGTCCTCCAAAGGGTTACTTCTATCTTTTAGCCGTGGCACAGGAATTCTGATGACACGCCTCCGTCTATCAATCCTCTCAAACCGTTCCTCCAACTCAGCTAACCTCGACAGACTCATTTCGATTGAAATCGTACTTCAGAACAACAGTTATAAAATACCAACTATAAAATTATGTGGAGTAGCTTTTGTCGTTAGGATGGTCTAGGGGTCCCTTGGATTTTGACCTAGTTTCTTAGGAAGTTGAGGGAGAGGACGTGCTCAGTTTTTTATTGTGCATATGGAAGAAATGTCAGGTAAAGGTTGCCCTGACACTTACAAAAAAAATCTTAGCATTCCTTACTTTTTTTTATTGTGCATACCAAAACTTGTAAGGAAAGGAGTGACTACCATAGATTCTATCAAAAGGAGTAGTTTAACATATCGCCCTATGACCTAGGGGGGGGGGATAAACTTTATTTATCACTGCCAGTAAATACATGGTTGCCAAAAGACACAGTACATATAATTTTGAAATACACTTTGATATAACATTTACATAACAAAAAATTTAGTTTAACACTTTTTATAATAAGTAGAATTTTTAACAATTTAGTGGAGAATACAAATGATTATTTAATATTCTACAAGATCCTTTTACAGCGGCGATGGCGATATCCTCAAGTATTGTTTTTGGAAGCCCCAGCGTTTTGAAAAGTTGAAAGATGTCATGTTGTACAGTTCCACGAGCACCTATCAATATTCCATGGACAGTTATAGTATAATTTGAATGTAAATTACATTTCTTCCGCAAATCTTCAATGCAAGGTTCATAGATTGATTTTTTCTCTAAATCTACGTCTTGTGCTTGGGATATTGATAATTCTGAACGTATAGTGGGGTCCAAAATATATGCACGTTGGGCATAAATATATCCACATTAAAATTACGTAATCGTAATCGATTTAAATAAATTATGTCATTCATACGTACACACTCACACAGTCAGTGTGACAGCAAGTCGGACGAATGACGATGAACGACCGTTTTCATTTGACGGATGGAAGTAAAGTGGGAACATTCCCAATTAGTAGCATTTAATCTCATTAGAGAACACTGTGAAATGCCAATCTTGTTGATCTTTGGTACAAGACATACTTATTAAATTTCTTAATGACACTCGGCTTCTTAGTTTAAACCTAAATGATTAAATCTAAATAAATTGCTCATAAGTTTCTCCGAGGGTAGAATTGCTTTTATTACTTTCAAAATATATACAAACTACAAACCACATTCTTCACAGAAAAAATGAATGTATGTTGTTTTTCAAAATTATATTTTTAGCCGAATATATTTATTTTCCATATAAAAAATACATTCAGTTACATCCCAGATAATACCACTATGAATAGCTAGTCTGTATCCATAGTGGTATTATCTGGATTACATCCACATTCCAGATATAATCTATTCCAAGATGCAATCGATTTCACTTCCGCTTTGGGAAAGGCTATTACAAATGGAACAACGGTCTACTAGTTTCCTCCGTCAACGCATAAGTATTGCTATTCAGAAAGGAAATGCGGCTTGCATCATGGGAACCATTCCCTCCTCCCGTTCAATGGAGGAATTTTTTTATTTGTTATATTTTAAAATTGTGAAAACAAACTTACGAGGGAAGCTTGTCAAGAGTACCCCTCAGAATTGCTTATTACTTTGGCTGTAGTAAGGTACTAATATAAGACAAATATTCCCCAAACCTTGGTTTTCAATGGCCACCCAATGTGGAGTTACATAACTTTAAAGTTTGGGGCTATAGAACACGACATCCACTATGGGTCAACTTCTATTTTTGCGACATCATTAAATTTACCTTTATACTATTTTTTAAACACAATAGTGTAGTTTTGACTCAATCACGACCTCAAAAAGGTCTGATTTAGCCTAGTCATACACAACACGCCAAAATGAAATTCTGTCCCGATTTCGATTGTCTTCCATTCAGTATTTTGGAGTTTTGTAGCTTTTTATACCATGCTGTATCATGATTAGACTAAAACTGACATTTGTAAGGTCGTGATTGATTCAAAACTACACTATTATGTTTAAAAATTATATAAAGGTAAATTTAAGGATGTCCCAAAAATAGAAGTTGACCCAAAGCGGCATATCGTGCTCTATAGACACCCAAACTTTAAGGTTATGTAACTCCACATTGGGTGGCCATTGAAAACCAAGGTTTGGGGAATATTTGTCTTATATTAGTACCTTACTACAGCCAAAGTAATAAGCAATTCTGAGGGGTACTCTTGACAAGCTTCCCTCGTTAGTGAAATGTGAATAAAGTAAACCCCCTTTAAAATTAAAAAAAAATCTATTCGAGTTTACTAAACGGTTATCACATAATATGTGGTATGCACATTGCCTCGGAGGGTCTTCACATTGTCAATGCAACAGGCTTGTTGTCTTGTCTTGATAATTTGTTAACCGTCATTAAAACAGAGATAATAAAACCTACTATAAAATACATCGATTACTTTGAAAAAGTCAACTTTCACACAACACCGAATTTCTAATCAGTTCGGTTTGAACTCACTTTTGATTTAAAAATTAATCTTCAAAACGTTGTACAAGATAGTGACAGTCGTACATAACTTTTTATAATTATGGGTAAGAAGGGCGAAGGGAAACTCTCTAAAAAGTCTTCGAAGAAAGCTACCAAAAAGGTTTCCATCCCACTAGCCCAATCTTTTCGTGGTGCAAACTTTAATAGAACTGAATCAGTCACATATAAGGCTGTGAACGTATCTGAAACTGAAGATCTCAATGCAGAGTCAGATAGTGGCGCGACCTCTCCACCTAAAAAATCTCCACCTTCCAAGTCTCCACCTATCAAGTCTTCACCTATCAAGTCTTCACCTATCAAGTCTTCACCTACCAAGTTTTCACGAAAAGAGAAAAACTCCAAAAAGAAAAGTAAACGAAGTGTTAGACGTGACTCTGATGATGATTTCATTGTGTTGGAGCGAAAGGTGACAAAGAAAGCAATTAGTAAAAACACATTCAAAAAAATTTGAATACAAGCTAAATATAAAATACTCATATTTTAGTCCTCGCCGGTACTTGCTCCACTTCCGTCACTAACCAGAAAGGAATATGAGTTTTTCGAAATGGTCAAAGATGGTGAGACTGAAGAAGTTGCTACCTTTCTCCAATCTGATTCATTTAAGCAAATGGACATTAACAAATTGAATAAAAGCGTATGTCAGCGAAACTTTAAACTTTGCCGAAATATGTCATTTCTCATATTTAACCATTATTAACATGCTCCATTCAGGGATTCACCGTCTTACACATTGCTATCCAACAAAAAGATGAGGACATGGTAGAGCTTCTGTTGCAGCAACCCGGTATCCATCTTTATGACACCATTCTTTATGCAATTCGAGAAGAGAATGTAGAGATAGTTAAGTTGCTCCTGAAAGAGTATGACCGGGCAGCCACAGAAGAGGAAAGGCAAAGGTTAATGTACGCTGCGAAGGCTATTACTCAGGACCCGAGCCAGCAGGAGGAACTTGCCAAGATAGTAAACACAACTCTTTTCGATGTTTCACCAAAAGTGTCTCCAATTTCAACCCGCAGCAGTGTCAAGTCCTCTATCAAGCTAAGCAATAATGGCAGCGGTACAAGTGGAATGAAATCCAAAAAATCGAAGATGAAAACGTACAGGTCTCGTTCCTTTTATGAGCCTAAAAAAAATCCCATAAAGACAACAGTGGCCTACGTACTAGAAGATCCAGTGGAAGAATTTGAAGAAATTCGTTTTGACACCGAATTTTCTCCGGTGCTGACCTGCCTAATGCTTGCAGCTCAACAAGGATGCTATCCTTTAATAGAACTGTTTTATTCGCGGAATGAAAGGTTGGAAAATGATGAATTTCATCATAATCTTGGCTGCTCGTGTGACATTTGTGCCAAACTGGAGGGAGAGCAAGATTTGACGAGGGCTTATCAAAGGCAACATCTGTTCAAGGCACTAACAAACCCTAACTACATCTGTTTTCTTGGCCGCACCGAACACAAGGATCCCATCAACTATGCGCTTAAGAAAATCGCCAAGCTTAGAGAGCTTGTCAAAGTTGACCACGCGTTTGTTAGGCTTTTTCAAGGATTTCTGGAGAAACTTGAAGATTTTATTACAAAGATGCTGGAGCTTTGTCGCTCCACGACTGAAACTGAAATCTTCTTGAGCCCAAAAGACGAGAACGAAAGACTGCCCCATTTGTATCCTCGTCTTTGGTTTCTGGTGGGGCAAGATCTTAAAAAAGTTGTGGCATCGCCGAATGCACAAAACGTAAGGCGAGAATCTATAGCTAGCAAACTTTGTTGACGGTTATAGTTCATGCAACGATGTGTTGATTGCAGATTGTATACAAACTGTGGGCAACAGACCTATGGCCTGAATGGGACACACTACATGAAAAAAAACTTCTTTTTGCCGTCCATGTAGCCTTTCGAGTGGCAATTTGGCCAATTGTTGGTATTTTCCTACTTTTTTTTGGCAGAAGCACCGACACTCGAATATCAAGAACGCAGCCATCTTTTTCAGCCCCTGTTAGCCGTTTTCTCACGTACCTTGGCTCTTACCTGTTCTTCATGTGGGCTGTCTATATTCAAGCGACTTATCCTTACCAAAGGTGTAACAATGGAAAAATACCATGGGCATGGTCTTGGTCATGGCCATATTCATTGTCAAAGTCCAACGATCTTACAGATGACGACCATTGTACGGAGCGTGGACCTCCAACCATCGGAACTGAATGGGTTCTAGTGGTCTACATTATAAGTTTTTACATGAATATACTGAAAAGGCAAAGTGTTAGTTGGTATTGGCGCATGAGATGGAACTGGATAGATTTAATCGATCAGTTATTATTCACGGCTACGTTTGGGTGTTGGCTGTATTCGTACTTTTGGACAAAACAAGATGAAAATAAGGAAATTCTCGAAGGCACCCAAAGAATGATGTGGCCACCAGATTGTGCCGAGATAGTTGGCGAATGTTTACTGGCAATGTCATTCCTGTTTGCATTTGTGAGAATATTGCGGTACATCATTTTGGTGCCGGAATGGGGACATATACAAATGGGGTTAAGTCACCAAGTCGTGGATTTTCTGAAGAGTCTTCTTATCATGGGAGTAGTTCTAGTAGCGTTTGGGTCTGGGTTGATGGGTATATTTATGCCGTACAGTGGTGTAGTGGCAACCGACCCGGTCGATAAAGTGGAGAAGCCTATTACAGATGATTCATTCCATACAGTACCGAACGTATTCAAATCAATGTTCTGGATGGCAAATGGAAGAAGAGGACAAGGCAATGCTAAAATGGGCTCATGGGAAATAAAAAATAAAACTACTGGACTGACTGAAATAATCCATCACAGTTTGAATCAGAAGACAGGGGAGTATTTATTCTTGGGTTACCACTTGATTGGGGGTTTGATGCTTAAAAATATGGTCACGGGTTACTTTGCACAAACCATGACACAAATTAATGAAAATCTGGACATGTACTGGAAATATGCCAGGACAGAATTCTTTCTGACATTTGTAAAGGATACAATCGCTCCGCCCCCTTTCAATATAGTTCCACCTTTTCCCGACTTGTGCAGGGTCTATGATTGGCTATCTTATTTGGGGAGGAAGAATGATCCCAAGGCGGCTTGCTCATTACGCCAATGCTGTTTTATTACAGATACAGATAAATGGAAAAATTGGAAAGCACTAATGGAGGTATTAATTTAAAATTAGTTAAAAATTCGGAGAGCACTAATAAAGACTAACGCATTACATTATATTCAAGGGATACAGAAAGCTCATTCTGACGTTGATTTTCCGTTACATGAATTCTTGTATTGAAAAAAAAGGAGAAAAAGGAGCATCAAAGGATGATGTATTAGAGATCGGCGAAAAAATTTCCGAAATAAAAGCATTTATGAAAAAAGCTAGTGCAAACTTAGAATTCCCTGATGACGACGATGATTATCAATTCCCTGGAGGTGGTACAGGTGCTTTGGGCTCGACATCAGGATGGACAACAGCCAAGACTGTCCTGAAGGACAAGGGCTCAACTTTTCTGAGGAATAAAGCACGAAGTGGTGCTCGTAGCGGAAATTCAGGTGAGGAACCAAATGGTGCTCGTAGCGGAAATTCAGGTGAGGGACCAAATGGTGCTGCGAGTGAAAAAACGGGTGGAGGAAATTCAGAGATGAACGCCAACTCGGAAACGAATGTAAATCAACAGCAACCAAAGAGTGAAAGCCAACAAGAAAAAGAAGACAAGAGTACACCTCCAACCCCAAGTAAACAAATCATAAATTCAGAAACAGCCAAAACTGTAGAGAACATTCCCAATGAGTTTGACGCGATGAGACGTGACTCTCCACCAAAGCAGATTACAACTCCCAATCGAAGTAATCCTAATGGGACGGAAAAGGGCTCTGGAACTGGTGGTACGATAGAGCGTAATCCCGGAATAGAAGATTTTTCGGGTATTGGTGGAACTGATAGCATGTTCATGCCAGTGGCTCCATCCTCCAACCCTCTTCCCAACAATAACAATCCTTTTAATTCTCCGATAAGGATTGTAGATCCAACAAAAATTTATTCTTCTCCGCCAAAAAGACGTTCCAAGAGTGGTGCTGAGCCTGTCCAGGATACTTGTGCTTACAATAATACACAGGATGTTACAAGAACCCCATCCAAATCAAGTAAGATTAGTTCAGGTCCAACCTCCATCCAATCTCCGGTCACCCCTAAAACCCCACCTGGCGTAACTACTCCACCAACCCAAGTCAGTCAGTATAACACAACTTCCGAGATCAGACCATCGTCGAGTAACAACAATAAAAAATCTACGAAAAACGCTTGTGAATATTCCCAACCTCGAAAAGGTTCTAGAAGTGGTGGGGGACTTGAACGTCCGGCTGAAATGGGAGACTTTTCTGGACCAAGAGAAGTGGACGAGCCCTATAAATCACCCTCTAAATCGACCAACATCGCCGAAATGGAAACCCCAGCTAAAAAATCACCTATACTTCAGGATTCCGCAAGAACCCCGCCTACCTCCAAGGCCAAACCCGGTGTCGTCACTAAAGAGTCGTCTTTCAAGTCGATCAAGACCTTAAAAAACCCTAATAACGACAAACCATGCGGTGGAGTTCCAGAAAGAACAACTGATAATAATAATGGCTACGCTCAGCCAAGAAGGGGTTCCAGAAGTGGTGGGGGACTTGAACGTCCGCCAGAAATGGGAGACTTTTCAGGACCAGGAGAAGTGGACAAGCCCTATAAATCACCCACTACATCAACCAACAATTTTTATTCTATCCCGGACATGGGAGTCTCACCTAAAAAAATAACTGGCATTCCGGAAACCAGTATTGGTCCAGACAAGAGTGGAAGGAAGCCTTGCAGTACTTGTACAGTTAAACCCTCTGCTACAGCAAAGACAGGATGTGATACTTGTTCGGCCAAACCATCTACAGGAACTGTTTTACGAAGTGCGAAAGAATCGTTATATAAAGGGGAGGAGTTTTTCGATGAAGTTCCACGACGAGGGTCTGATAAATTGGTAGATGTATGGCCATCTACTAGTACACTAGCAGGTTCAAATCGTGACATTCCCAGAGACCAGGGTGTTCCTGCAGGAGCAAAATTGAAGTTGGAGGAAAGTTCACCCAAGCTCACCGAAGTAAAATTTATAGCTCCGAAGAAACCTCAAAAAGGCGACGATCAGAATTCTCCTTCCAAAAGCCCAAGTTTGGTACCATCTCCAGCAGGGAAAACTCCTACACCGGTGAGGCCTACTACCTTTAGCAGCACAAGTAGTGGAGATGCAACCGATGGATCTTCAACAGCAAACGATTATAAAAATCCTCAGCCCAAGACCAACCCAAAACAACGTGCTTTATAAATATAGCAAAAAATAATTTCTTTCGGTTATAACATAATAACTTGGAGTTAAAACTAGCTCTACAATTCAGCCTTATCGTTAGGAGTCGCATAAGTGGTGGAGTCAGTAATCATATTAATTCTACGATATCGAATTGTTTTAAAGTGAACGAATATTTATTTTATACAAGTTTTATAATAAATGGAAGCTGACAGTCATTATAATAATTAGAATCAGTTTTATTCCTAAATGAAATCTTTAATTTCTTTTAGATCAAAATTATCACACATACAATTGATACAATGATACTAACTACTAACAGCTTATTATAATATATAATCAATAGTAGATTACGTGAATATTTAGCTTTTTATATCATATAATCTCCATTCACTTGATATTCCTCCGATCGAAGTTTTTAATTTATGCAAATCATCAACTTATTGTACTTGGGAAATGTTTATTCAAATGATTTATTTATTGCGAGTGAGTGTTCTTTGCTTTTCGGCAAACTCCACGATTTTCTCTTCTACTCGAAGGCCCTTGCGTTTCCGGACAGCATTCATGTACTTTCTCGCACGATTTTCCGTATCTGCTTTCTCCCCAAAGTGTAGATACTCTTCTTCTGTTGTTGGCTGCCAGAATGGATCTATTTCCAAAATCTGTAAACAAAAAAAACATCATTAATAAAATATATGTATTATATCATAAGAATTATATGTTCTTTCTCAAGATGCACTCTCTTATTTCATATCTCTCACTTCATACATGATTCCTCTAATTTAATTTACCTGCCAAAACCAATAATAAAACAACTAATCTGGGCTTGGTATGAAATATAACTACCAGTACAGTGCCCACATACCAATCTTCACCTCCCCAACATTGTTTATTATTCAGCAAGCTCGCAATTTTGGTAATAATATTAAATTGAGGGAAAAAGATGATAATGATGCTCGACACAGATTACATGATTTTTCACAAGGAAGGGGGTGCAGTTTATAACAACTATGTACACTACATACTAGCCAAGCCCAAGATGGACAGGTCTACTCATTTTCAGAGTTTTTTTTTTACTTATCATCTTATATTTCTATTCTTGTTCACTTATATTTGTATATTTCTTAACACACAAAAAATAACAAGCCAAGTTTGCAATTTTTCTCACAAATCAGGTACATCAAAACCCAGTCAAACTACAAGTCTTACACAACAACTCAAAACTACCACTTGTGTACCATTTAAAGGATCAAATTCATGGGTGACATGACGTTTTGAATTATATTGTCATCCTTCATATTAATTTTGTCTTTGAGATTGGTAAAATATTTAATTATTCGATTGCTTTTTAATTGTTGGAAGATTGCACACCTGCTATATCAACTTACATAACATAAATAATGCCTCCAGACCAGATATATAAGAAGAAGGAAGGCAATACTAAATCACGGTTTCTTTGACGTAACAGAAAGAATGGGATGGCGATGAATAGGGTGATGTCTGATGACACATGAATCGTGAAAAATGAAAATTATTACCTTTTTCTGTGTAAATCAAAGGTATGCTGAGGTAAAGGTGTGTTGTCTTCAACAACAATAAAAATTCAATCAAACTGAGTTAATGTCATGAGTTCAATTGAATGAGAACAGATTAAATTAAGTATTCACGACAGATCTTTTTCTTCACACCTACAATTTGATGACCATAAGAATGGGTTGAGGATGGACATAACAACATGGAAAGGAAATGTTGAAGAAAAAAAACGAGCGACTTAAGTAGTAGTACTAGCCACACCACGCCAAAAAAAATCACATTAACATTGTTATTATTACTTCTCATTGTTATTCTGGGTAACATTCCTGACTGTCCAGCTAGACAAACCGGCAAATGAATTGAATACCGAATATGTAGTAAGATGTAATTTGTGACTTGATTTTGCGCTTCATCATCATCATGGTCATGATCATCTTCGTCACACACACACACAAGACTTGTTATTTTATCAATGAAAACGAAAACAGACAAGCCCATTTTCACGATCTTGCCCCAGCAAAAAAAACACTATTGTAAGTTGTACGCATCATCATCATGAAAGAGTAAATGATTCCATCATTCTCCCATCAGCATTCCTACAACCCAATCATTTTTATGAATCTACTTCAGAATGAGACTTTTGAATGGATGGACGATGGACTGATCCCACGTTGTTAATGTAATATTATTAACTACCGATTTGCGTAGCTAGGTAGTTAATGAGATTACTATCCTGTCTGTCTGTGTGTCTGTCTGTCTGTC
>JAQFZG010000717.1:0-27911 GCA_034695465.1 Entomobrya nicoleti
ACTTTTGCGGATATCCTGTTACGACTATCTACACTTAATGCGTAGTCATAATATCATGTCACTTCATCACACTTTCATAATTGGTACGACTATTCTTTTTTAGATAGATGGGCAAACTCTTTCAAGAAAATGGTATTTAAAAAGTAAAGTAAAGAAATTATTTGATTTAACTTATTTATATATTATTAGATTTTAAGCTAAAGATTTTAAACCAAATCTTAATTATTAGTTAAGCGATGACAATTTATATTAAAACAACATAACGCACCAATTCGTCGTTACACACCAAAAAAATTGATGGGGTGACTTCAGAAGCTATCATTTAAGCTTAATAAGGTTTATGCCTTATGCAATCATTCGATAAGGTAAGTTTATTCATGAATAAAAAACTTTGTACCAACTTTTGCATTCATTAAACCAAAACTAAAACCAATTAATAAAGACAGCCATGGAACTAATTTTAATCAAAAGATCCCAACTAAAATAGCTTGATATTTGGTATTCTTCATTTCTTGAAAGCTTATTACGATCTTCTAGATATGTATTTTATCAGTATATAGAGGTGTAGCACATGCCCATATTTGTTCCACTGAAGCATACCGTGCCAAAATGTAATTGTTAATTGTAGCTAATTAAATTCATGTGTTCTTAAATAATTTAGAATCATCCTTGTTCTTTGAAAAATGGTCAAATAAGTCCTAAACATATGCTTTATATTGAATACACCTTGCAATGACAAAAAATCCCAGTATAACGTTAACATAAATACATATGGACGAAGTCAATCTTGCCAAAATTCTAAGTAAACAAAATTGCGAACATTTGTTTTCGCATTACATACCCGCTTGATGTTCCTGTCCCGTATTCCTCTTGTCTCAAATTTTAGTTGTCGGTCGTCAGTATATCATGTCATGTTCATGTAAGAAGGTAAAATAAGCTAATACCAGAATAATATTTTACATAATGATTCAACTCACGTTGGTCTTCACGTTCCACACTAGTTCATTGCCATAGGTATAAAAACTCGTGGCATTCTTAATTAATTAGTTATAAAATACCAAAACCTCAACTACCAAAACTTGCTCTTCCTCGGTATCTTTTATAACCACGTTAACATAATGATTGACTTGTATTTGAACTGCTACCGAACAAACACAAGCTTGGAGCTGGGACGTCACATAAGCTGCTCCAAAAACGTGAGTTTCAGATTTAAATTTACAAAATGAATCTTCCTACCTTGGTGACCACGTTTCGGACTAGTTTAATATAAGGAGCACTTTAAATTAATTACTTTCATAATATACCACAAATGTCAAAAGTTTCCCCTACTTCGGGTCATTTTTTTGTACTAACTCAAGATCGACGATTTGCATTTAAATTGCCGCTGAGCAAACTTTTAGTTGAAACTGGAAATAATTTTCACATAAGCTGCTGTAAGTAACGAGAAACTCAGTTTTAGTTTTAACTCGTGTCTCCAAATTAATTTAATTCTAGATAGTTTATTGGGAATTATCCATTTTACCCGCTATTCTATTACACTACACCTGCAGCAAATATTGCTTGATAAACGTTATGCCAGCTTCGTTTTGCTATTCAGGTTAAGTGCATTCAAAGGTTTAAGAGTTGACCATGAAAATTAAGCCATAAAAACATGGACAACATATTTCTGGTCTCATGTATGACACTGAAATATTTATCATCAATCAAAAACCTTCATATGAAAAGACAGATTAAACGTAATCGGTTTAAAATATAAGAACGCAACCATATTATTCAAAGAGCGTACATTTAACGCTATAAAATGGAAGCTTTGATCTTCAAAACTTCTGTATACGTTCTCATAACTAGTAGCCTCGTTTTTAGTTCACCCAAATTTCAGGTTTCCTTGCCTTTTATACCAAACAGTGATTGTCTCATCAATATCGTGTTATCGTCATCCTTGCAAAATATACCACTTGAAAATACGGACCCGTTCTCAAATGTGCTACATACGTACACTTTACACAACATCACCAGCTTAAATTTCGCAATATCTGACAAATACATTGAAAATATAGACATCAATACAAACACTCGATATCTTCGTTTGACATCTAAACACAACAATGGTCCGATTATTTATTTGTTGCTAACTAAAAACTTACTTGAAACGGTTTATGCAATAAAAAATTCAGGATTTGGGACATCAGAGCATGTTCTCTTTTTTAATCACGTGGCTACGCTAACCCCCCAAAATGTATTCCACATTACGAAATTCCTAAGGTCGCTACCACACTTTGACGTGGAGCCCTTTCATGCCGGTTTGGTCTTCTTTGAATATGGGAACAACAATCTTTTCATTCTGTGTTACTTTTCTTGCGACTCCAACTTTGCTCAACTTGTCCCATTTCAACGAACATCTCTTGAGTCTATACAAGAGCTTGCTGTATCTCTGAACTCCGATGGAAATGGCCGCGTGGTAACATTTTCGTTACCATTTAAGCATTTCATTCATTTTGTTCCACAAATACTTATGCCCGACAAATCATGTTTTAACGGCTATCCTAGTCACAAAAATGGGTTGAAATCGCTTATCACTAGTTTAGATACCTGCAAAAATAAACTTTTCTTGGCTGTAACTTCAATTCAGGGCGCATTGAATATAACATTAAACTTGTTTGAGAGAAATAATCTACCTGAAAGTGAATGGCATCTGCACTTTCACGTGACACTAACACAAATTTTAACGCTTGAACCGTTAAATGTTTTGAACAAACGTGGATATCATTATTTAAACATTATGCTTATAAGAGAGTGGTTTACTTATGTCGGCTGTTCATTTTATAATATATATTCTACTTACGATCCAACAATTTTTACGATGGTGGACTGGCAAGTATGGTTTGCTCTACTAACTACTTGTTTAGTAATTTCATACATTACTAAGGACACTTTACAAGGTATGTCTGCAGTAGGACTTTTGATATGTATGGAAATTGATTTGAAACGGATTGATCGTCGCGTACTGGCAAGCTATCTTGTGCCAATGGCGTTTCTGGGACTTGTTTATCAAAGCTATATATCATCAGATAGCACGAGGCTTCTTAAACTCCCTGATAAGTTGACAAATGTAGTTGAAAAGGGATTTAAAGTTTGGGCCCCAAATAAAGAAGTACTTGAAATAGCTTATTATACTGTTTTACCAAACAATATAAAAAACGATATTGAAAAAACTTTAAATGGTCAGAAAATTGAAAGTTACTTAACATCTGAAAAAGTTCCAACTACTAATTTAAGTGAAATGGTGAGATGTATGGCACAAAAGAAAATTGGTATTTATGGCAACACGGAGGAATACTTGTTTTTTATTAATTTTGTCAAGGCCAACAAAATATTGGTGGATAAAACATTCGCCTGTGTAACAATTAAAAGTAATAACTACACTAAATATGAATTAATAAGTTTCCGTTTTTCTGGCTATTTGTCAAGTAGAGCTCGTTTTGTATTTACAAAGTGGATTGAAACGGGAGAGTTTCAAAAAATTGAACAACTTGCAATACATTTAGAATCTCGTCATAAAAGCTTGCGGTATTCAAATGTAATTTATTTAAACAAAGTTGCGCCTCCACAGCCATTGGACAAAAATTCAATACTTTGCTTGGCCGGCTTTGCATTGTTTGGTGTGGGAGGGGGAATATTAATAGTTGGTTTGCTTTCAAGGTTGTGTTGGTATGCTATGCTGAACTTGCAAATAATTTACATCCAACTTCTTCGAATTCTTAGACATATCGTATAGAAATTGACAAAGGATAGTATAATAGAAATATTTGAAGACTTATGCATGATATATGCTGGTAATGCAAGAACGAAACATAACTTGTACACGTATTTGGTTTCAATGAAAAGTACATACAAGCACAGATAACTGTTGCGTACACATATTTGTGTTTTGATAGAATTCTAATTCTAAAAAGTCTAATTGTAAAATCTAAAAATAATTCAACACAATTTTAAAACATTTATTAATACTAAATTTCAAAATTAAGTAGAACAGATCAAATCGTTGTTACTACCAGTTGGACGGTCAAAACAGTTGCCAATTTACCAAAACAAAGATGTTTGGCCAAGTTTGATCGGCATTAAAATTATTATTTATTTGGATTTTTTTGAATAGTGAAATTACCGTACCATTTTTTATTTGCAAGAAATGTTTGACTAGAGGTACTTTTGTAGGAAAATTGAGCTTTGTAGCTCAAAGTATTAATATAGTACTGATATAAACTCAAATTAGGCCTCGTCAGATTAGGAAATTGTAGATTGTAATTTCATGCTTACTTATTGATATGTTAATGCTTTGCATAACATACAAAAGCTAAACAAATCGCGTAGCTTATTATTTTTTCTTTTTTAGGCTTTCAAAGATACAATAAAGTTTGGAATTTTGTTGATTGATTCTGCTTCAATTCAGATTTGTGTGTTTGCGGAATAGCTAAGCCATAGTTAGTATTTTCCATAAGCCGTACAATTAAGTCTACTGTAAGGTTTTTTAATATGGTAACTACTGCCACGTGAGCTTAATTTAGAGTAAACTTTTAATTAAATATCAGTTTATTTCGTGTATAAACGTCTATCACACTATTTGCGAGGCAAAAGGAGACAACTTGTTCATGCTGATGTGTTAGAAAAGATAAGTTTTATAACATATTTTAAGGTACTCTTAAAACTTGATGCTAAGGCCAAGAGCTGAATGTTATGTACCAACTACTGCTATGCTAATTATTTGAAGTGCTTTCGAACTGTCGTCATAATATGCACGTGTAATTTAATATCCATACTAACTTATTTTATTGTGTATGGGATTTTTCGTTTTTGTCTGCTATCCTTATAAGAAAATACGTTTAAAGTTTAAACTAACCTTAGAAAATGATATTTTAATACAAAAATAAAAACCAGCTTTGATTGAAAGGCAACTTTTTTTGTGGATTTTTAATCCAGCTTAAATATGGAGACACAGAAAATAATTTATTTTTCTTACGTTTGGTTATCTTTACTCTAATGTAAGTGAAAGATTATAAAATGTACGAATGCTGTTGTACATTTGCTCATATGAGACATTTTAGAAACCGTTTTTACTGTAAGAAGGCCTAATGGTTTAATACTAATAGTTACTCCGGATAATATATTGGACATGTTTGGATACCCAGTAAAGTTTCATTCGTATTCAAACAATTCAAACAGTATTTGTCTGAACTTTATTTTATAGCAGCTAAACCATGAATATCTAAATTTAATCTCCTACATGAATCGTAGAACAATATCTGATTGATACTTTAATTGTATAAATTTTATGCTATTATTAATTCAATTAAGCTTATTTTTAATCAAACTTGATAAAGTTAGAACCACTGCCTATACAGTTTGCAACATATTCTTCCATACAACAATGTTTCTGGGTCTGGGAATGTTTTGGCGAAATTCTTCAAATATAGTTTAAACAAAATCGGTCAAATGAAGTACGAGCCACAAATAAGTTTTCACACATACCAAACGCATAATACAACGCTTTTAACATTTAGCAGTTATCTAAATGTATACCCAGCCCTAAATTATGCATGGTTCCAATAAGCAAACAAACCACTGACAATGTTAAATATGTACACCGTCACGTAATAGCATCGAAGTTTTATTTTTTGAAGCATTATTTTTCTTCTGTTCTCAATTTTTGTTTGTTCTGCTTTATAAGAAAACGTTTAGCATCAAAACTCTAGTCCGAGTTCGGGTATGTCAAAAAAATAATGCTCAACCAAAATACAGTTATAAATAAAGTATGATATATTTCACTTGTGAACATGTAAAATAATATTCCTTCACTAAACTAGCTTGGTTATATATTTTCTAACATATGGATAAAATACTTGTAGTTTAGTATACGTAAATAAAAAATAAAAGTCCCACTCTCCTAATTCTTTTTCACCAAATTTTATCTAATATAAGGTTATTCTCCTAAATACCAAAATTTCCGAATAGCGACCAGATGTAAAGGCAATATTATAAGCTTTTATAGTAGCCACCAGTCAACTATGGCATTTTGTTTTCAGGAGTTTGGATGTGGAATAGACAAAAACAAATTAAAAATTGATGATTTAATTAATTCATTTGCCGATTTACCTTCAAAATTATGGACGCAATTATATAAAGTTCGTATAATGCCAAAAGCTGCGATACTTTGAGCAATGTAATTGCAATGCTATAAGGGCTATTTTATATAGACAGCCGAATAATCCATGCAAGCTGAAGAATAAGTGGTATATGTAAGTTTAAAATATTTAAAGATCGGTATAATTACTTTTTAACCATTTTCGGTTTTTCTAGTTAAATGCGAATGATTTTTATTAATTGATAATTGCCGTCAAATGGTTGCCTCATGACAATAATCACTTATTCTACCAAAGCATATAACTAATATTTTCTCAGTTGCTCATACACGAACGCTTTGCCATCATGCCTTCAGAAATTTCTAATAAGGTTCTCCGAGTTTTACTTAACATAGCCACACAAAAGTTTGATCTGCTTTCTTTACATTATAGTTCCAACCAAAGATGGACTATAGTTGAAAATAAAAGCATATCAACTATCCTGTGGTTAATATTTCATATATTTTCATCACTTCTAAACTTATTCGATTTTTACCAAAATCTAAACGTTTCCGAATTTAAAACCCTAGTTATACTTTTCTATCACGGACTCTTGTTGTATTCAAAGCTAGTTGCCTGTTTATTTGTAATAGTGCTTCGGGTCAAAAGTAAAGAGTTTTTGCATTTATTAAATTGCTTCGCTGCAAAAAATCCCTCTAGTCATTCAGATGGAATTACAAAATCTGTTCGTGTTTTTAATTTTATACTAGTAGCCATGATTGTTTTCACGTTTGCTTTCTTTTATGCATTTTTAAATCCTGTTGTTTTTGTGCTACCGGGTCTTTACAGTAAAGGGCCACTTGTACGGTTTCTAAGAAAATACTGTACCTCAACTGCATTTGTGGTTGTTTTGTATTTCCTACAATCGTTTCTTGTTTTACCTTCTTGCATTATTTATGCTGTTATTGTTACGATATGCCTGGTCGCTCTTAACGAAATACGGGTGGCGTTAAAATTCATTTGGTATGTTTTTAGTATTTATTAAATTATGTTTATATTTAAATGTATATTATTAACATAATGTATTTTTGTAGGTTACCTTTAAAATACTTTAAGTATCCCAAAAGCATACTTCGTCGACAAAGTGTTGGTGTATCATATCGTCAGATTCAGATATTCGTGATAATTTGTGACGAATGTTTCCAAGACTACGTTTGGCCAGTATTTGAGTTTTGTGGTGGAATCGGAAATATAGTACTTCTATATTCTTTACTTGTATTTTCCAACCAGTTGCCTTTATATGACAGTTGTTTAATTTGTACTGTATTTGTATCATTTGCAACAATAATTTGCATTTTCTTGGGAATGTGCAGCACATCAGAACAAAAGACTACTAAGATATTGAAAAGCGTAAAAAAGTGGGGAGATTGTAAATGGTCACGGAAATTTTTCCGAAGCTGTCCAACGATTGCTTTGAAGGTTGGACAATTCCATAAGTTGAATAGAGGAAGAGTTCCATCGTGGATTCGATTTGTTTTGCAACGTACTGTTTTTCTTGCAGTGAAAACTAAGTCAAGTATGGATATTGGGGATACTGCGGTTGTCGTGTTAACTGCAATGTAGGAAAATAGAATCAAAAAGTTTGTTTTAGCTGCCTAAGGTGATGACTTGTGTATTGATGAACTTAAGCTGTTTTAAAGCAACAATAAAAATAATATATTTTGTGAGTATGCAATGCATTCGATAACCATATTCAAAGTAACGGTGTCAGAGCGACTAAATACTCTCTAAACACCATCAACGTAAGGCAACGGACGGGATTAATGATAAAGAAATAATGTTGAATCAATGTGTTATTTATTACGCTATGACTACATAAAATATTAATTTGCTTATGTTTATCATAGAATGTTTTAAACCTACAAAAATGAAGCCTTATGATTAATAAATGAAAAATGTCTGTTTTAATACTGAGTTTATTTTTAACGGCCTTGAATTTGTTGCACTTTTTTAGTTATTAAATAGAAATGGTACAATAAGAACTCGAGAGACAATTTGCAAAGAAAATCTCTGTAGAGTCCCGTTAATCAAACTATACGAATCAATAGCTGTCATTGTATCTGTACTCTTCAAATATTACACAACGAAAGAGCAGCTTTGTTCGGCAGATCGAACGCTGTCCAATATTGGATTACCCCATGTACCCCTAATAGACCTGGATTCATCCTTCTCCAAGAATGTTACATGTTTCTTCATTAATATTTATGCATTACATAATATGCACTATGGACGATACAAATACCTTATATACAATATATGTATATACAATGCAAAGGGTTTATATTAGGGACAATTTATTGAAATATAGAGATTCATGCAATGCAATAATTATAATTCATTGACAACAAATAGTTTGTATTATATACCAGTATACAACATTTCTACTCGTCCACATTTTCTTCTCTGGTTAGTATAAAAGCCTGCTCAGAAGATATAAGACTTTTAAAATAATTATAGCACATATATAATTGCTGGAAATTAGTAACTTCTTTAAATCAGGGTTTATTTAAACTTTCAAACATTTAGTTTACGAATTTGAAAAACACTCCAAATGTATTAATAGAAAAATGCTAACAGTTGGTGAGTTTTTATGCATACCTATTACTAAAACAGAAATGATATACAATCTGCATCCTGAGTACTACATTATTCGTAACCAAAATTAAAATTCTTAAAACCATTCTGTAATTTTCTGCCACATATACTACTGCTCCGATAGGTAGACCAACTCCATAAATAAAAAACACAACCATTATATTTCCATTCATGTCTGAAGCCTGTGTTGGAGTTTTTCCATCACCTAGAAAACCTCCTTTGAGCCTAGTCATAAACTCAACAAGCATTTACGTCCACCAGTCCCATAGTCCAGCCGCATATAAACCATGCACTCTCCTTAGCACTTGAATATTAACTCGTCGGAAGAAAACTAACCCAACCGAAGCCGAAATATTCAAATCAATTCCAAGAAACGCACTAAACTTATTACGCTTGAGATCGTAGTACAATTCGTTTGCTTCAAAATCAGGTAACAAAACTGCCGTTTTATTACAACTTCCCAGCGTTTTAGAAGTTATTTTATTGTACTCCATAAGCCTTTCAAACCAATCAGGAAATAAAATTGTAAGATTGAACATTTTTTGCGTGTAATATGTTGCCTTTGGCGCATCGAATAATAAATCCCGCCAAGTAAAAGACGACGGTATAGTATAAATGTATAATTCGCTTTTAAACAGGTTTGATATTAAATGCTGCGAAAAGTTTCCTTTTGGTCTAACTATTCTAATAAAGCTCTAAAATAAAGAATTGAAGGCAACCCAATCAAATTCATGAAGATTAGCGGCATAGCCATATGTTCCACGTGTGTATATTTTAAACTCGTTTGACTGCAAGCTTTCAAAAGTATCAAATGGTATTTCCTCCCGAGGTAAAGTTATTGTTGTAATTTTTCGTTACGAAAAAGGTTACTTAGCACAATTGAGCAAAGGAGAACAACACCAAGTAGTATACGATTTGACCACGATGCATCAATAAGATAAGTATTTATGGGATCTCCCTGTTCAACCCACATTTTCATCACGTCAAGCCATGGTAACTTATGAGGGGTCCCAACTGTGCTC
This sequence comes from Entomobrya nicoleti, assembly GCA_034695465.1. Classification (NCBI taxonomy): domain Eukaryota; kingdom Metazoa; phylum Arthropoda; class Collembola; order Entomobryomorpha; family Entomobryidae; genus Entomobrya; species Entomobrya nicoleti. The sequence goes on from JAQFZG010000717.1 coordinate 9,791, forward strand.
TGTGTCACATATATTTGTCACAAATATGTTTTGCTAAATAGCTTACTGTTACTGTGGTCAAAACTACACCTATCCAAATGTACAAATCAAAAACAGACACCAATTCAATAAAAGCCCCACTTAGCCCAGTGATCGATGTATTTCCACAACTTACAAATTTCAGTTGGGTTGGATGAAAGCGAAACTAAAATTGGTCAAAACTTGCTGGATTTAGATAAAAAGCAGGGCAAAGTACACTATTTTTTAAACTCCCACAAGCAGTACTTTTACCAGGGAATACGAATCCAAAAATAAGATTAATATGTCTGCTATGAGAAAAGTTGGATAAAGCAAACGACAGCAAAGCAATTTCAGCTGTTTTCTCATATATCCCACATCAAATTTCCCAGATCTTATTTCAAATTTAAGAATTATGTCGTACTCGTTCTTTTCTTCAATGTATTCCAAAGCATCAGTAGTAGTAGTAGTAGGTTTTTATTCAGATAAAGACCATTTTGCCATCATACACGGTCCAAAGATTTATAAATACAAATTAAATTACATGTTATTTAAAGTACATTTTAAATTCTTATTCTTAAATAATTGATTGATTAATATGTGCGTATAAATTTTCTCAGCTTCATGCAACTTTTCCAGTATAAGTTTATAGCATTTGGCAACTTATTGTTTTTTGTGTCAGATAATATTTTATTAAACTGTTCAATACTCATATTTTGAAGCACAATGTTAGTTTCGTGTTGAAAGACTTTTCGATGGAATCCATAATGTTTACAGAAAATATAATACACGTCTTCTTTTCCCTGATCACAAATGTCACAGTTCTTATATCCATTTTTCCGGTTCCCTAGTAAGTTGCACGGTTCCGTATGGTAAACAATTATTCCCGCATCTCAGTTGAAAAATTAACTGTTTCGTTCGAAAGGAAATGTCTGCATTCAAATATGGTTCGCTGCCTATTTTAGATTTGATTGACGAGTATTGTTTACTGGAACTGATCATTGCGGCTACCGTTTTATTTTTATGTCGATACTCAAATCGTTTCACAATGTCATTTATTTTTAGACAACTCGATATTAAATCAGGATTTTTAACAATCCCTCCCAGTTTGCATTGGCTAATAAAATTTTCATACTGATGAAACCAGTTGTATTTACTTGCACTGGTTTTAATATTAATAAGTCTCATAAAACAGCACTTAATAAGAGAATCACTAGCTTTTGCATTGATTCGTCTAACAAATTTTAGTACTAGCTTTAATACGTGGCTTTCGATAGGTTTGCTACCCGTTTCAAGCAACAGTTTGTACCGTGGCGTATCATTTGGTAAATAATATAATCCTCTAATGAACTGATTTTGAAAAATGCACAGTTTATCAATAAAGGGGAAACTCCACAGCACCACTCCATACATCAAAACAGATTTGCATAATGAATTAAATAACATTTCTTCCAGTGAAAAGTTTCTTATTTCCCCCCTACAAAACAGCTTAAACAGAGTTGATTTTGCTTGTTTAGCTTTATTTATTTGCATTGTAATTGCAAGCTCGAATTTTCCACTGTAGTGAAAAGGAATTCCTAAGTAAGTGTAGTGGTCGACGATTTCGTTATTTTCAGCTCCCCAGTTAAAATGACAACTTGGCACTGTCCGCTTTATCCTAAAAATGACCACTTTTGTTTTACCTAAGTTTACTTTTAAATTATTATTTTCGAAAAAACATTTAATTGCGTCTATTTTAATCTGGAGGTCACGTGCACTAAATGCTAACAATGCTATGTCATCTGCAAAGAGCAAGAGGTCAACATTATGCTTATCAATAAACATACGTGTTCCTGCACATTTTTCTATATGGTCTTTGACATCGTCAATGAAAAGCGTAAACAATTTTGGGCTTAAACTTTCACCTTGAAGTACTGATTTCTCAATTTTAAATTTATTTGTAAATTTTCCACCCATTCTCACTTTTGCATTTGCCATTGTATATAACTTCCGGAGTACATTTATGAACTTAGTACTCAATCCCTTTTCATCTAACTTTTTCCAAATTATATTATGTTCCACTGAATCAAACGCTTGACTCAAATCCACAATCAAACAGAACAAACGACTATTTTTATTTCGAAGTTGATTTTGTATCAATGTATTGAGTACAAAAGATTGTTCAATACATCCTGTCCCGCTCCTAAACCCTGCTTGAAATTCGGATATTTTTTTGTTATTAGTACACCATCTATCAAGTCTCATAGTTAAAATTGTTGCAAAGAGTTTTGTGACAGTGTTAATGAGGGAGATTGGTCGGTAATTAATTGGTAGGTTCATATCTCTTTTTTTGAAGATAGGAACAATGATAATCTCAGACCAGCTTTCTGGCATGTGACAGGGGTCCGAATACACATTGTTAAATAAATTAAGCAGATCTTCTTTGACATCGAGTGTAAGAGTTTTCCAAATTTCATTTGGAATGCCGTCACCTCCGGGTGCTTTTTTGTTTTGATTATTTTTAATAGCTAATACCAATTCAAACATATTAAACTGCGCATCCAAATTTGGGTCTTCAATCATGGTATTTTCTGTAGTCATTGTTATCGTTCCTGTGCTTTTAAATACATTCTCGAAATGTTGTTTCCAATCATCAAGACTAATATCTCCACACTCTGACTTTCTACCCGATTTTCGGAAAAAATCAAGTGCTGACCAAAATCCTTTACTGTCATTCGCATTAAGAAGCTTTGTTTTTATATCACTGAAAAACTTTACCTTCTTTGTACCCGAAATTTCTATGTACTGTTCTTTTGCACGTAACATTTCATCCTTACAGTATTTAAATTTGATAATATCACAAGCCGCATCACATCTTCGAAATTTTGTAACAGAACGTCTGTATTTCATTTTTGAATCATGCAGCTCCTTATCCATCCAAGCCGGTCCACCAAATCGTTTACTTATCTCACTTTCAGTTTTGAAACCCACAAACTTTGCACTGGAATATATTAATGTATTAAGTTCTTGAAAGTTTGTGATTGGCTCTTGTCGTTGCTGATGTAAATTTTGTAGAAATTTTAATCGCTTATTTTCATCCCATTTAATTCTTTTCACTTTACTACTCACATTTAAATTTGCAGATTGTGTTCCAATTGTAATTATAAGTAGTGAATGAAAGGACTGCTCGGTGCAGTTAATTTTAAGGTTCTGTACATCAGCAAAATTCGTTTCAAAGCATCAGTAAACGTTGGATACATCATAGTTCCCCAAAGCGTTTTCTTGTAATGTATTTTATTCCCTGTTGCTATTTTATTTGAGAGAAGGCCATGGAACGATATTTTTCCTAAGAAGACAAACCCGAAAACTCCACAATCTGTGCAGTCACGGCAAGCCCAAATGTATTCAAACTGATCGTATACACGAATCAAGATTTCTCTACTAGTCTGGGTAAAAGCGTAAGGGGATTTGAGATTTCCATCCCGAAAAATAGTTAATGAGTTTGCCAATGCAGTGTATGTGTCCTCAAGTTGTGGATTTTTTTCCAGTACAAGAACATCAAATTGTGGTCGCAAGACTGACAAAAGTTGTACTATTTGCGAAAAGTTGGGATGGAATTCGATTTGGTTATTTTCGGGAAGTTTCGCGGGTATATGGTACATAAAGTGCTTAAATGAACTTGGAATATTAAAGACGCTAAGGTTGATCAGCTTGTTATCTTGGTCAAAATAGGTGGAGTCTTCAAGTAAACTTGGAGGATTCAAGTATACATGCGCCTCACATATCCACGGTTTCATAAGACTAGTTTTATCCCAAAAGGGAAAATCCACGCAACCTTGTTCATGATTTATGTTGTAGCAGTGTGGAATATCGTAGGAGTCGTTTTTTGGATACTTTTCAGCCGGAAAAATACTCACTTGAGTTTCATATTCTATATGGTTTTTGTACTCGAGCTTGTACTCAACTTTAGCTACAAGGTATCTTGAAATGATCAATGGTGTAAGGGAATTGTTGCTGGGTTCTAAAACAACGTATCTGTAGTTGATTAGATGCAGAAGGCATGTTGAAAAAAGAGTTTGGTATGTTTTCAAGCTTACTGGTTCGGCTTTGTACAGTTTTGATAGGTTAGTTCCAAGGCGATTTTGTTCAGTTATTTTTGTGGATCTTTCCGCCAAGTTGAAAGAAATAGAAGTGCAGAGAAAGATGTGAAAAATAAAAAGGGATTTTTTGTAGTCTACCAGTCCGATTGTTGAAGGCATACAAAATGGAAAATTTAAGTTTTCAATAATTAAGTATTGATTATAAATATAACTTTCTGAATCGAGGAATCTTTTCGGGAAGGATGGATCGTACTTATTCTGAAGATGTAACTTTCTGGGTCATTATTTCAGGCTAAAGTACCCGTGCAGCCTGTTTCTCTCTAAGGCTATGTTTATTGTAGATAATACAAATAACAATTGTTATACACATAACATTTAATATAGTTAAGTGAAGTTATATTTCATAAGCTTACGTGCAGCTATGACATAAAATATTGACATCGCAACAAAGTTTTTTAACGTAATATGTTTTTCAACTGTCTCCTTACCACGTGTTTAGCGTCGGGTACTCAGACAGCGTCATTTTTAAGTACTTAAGTAGAGGAAACTCGAAATATTTGGCACGTCATAAAGTCTTGACATAAAATACATATGTGTGTTATAAAGGAAATATAGTGCCAATATCTCATCGTGGTATCATGGAAATGATGCCAACAAACAGCTTTAGTGCAACGTGAAACTGGTCATTTATGGATACATTGATAAATACACGCTAATGCCACATTTAGAAACTTTACATCCGAAGATGTTCAAATTATGCATTAAAACTTGGTGACAATTAAACACCTTAACTTGTATTTGTAATACTTCTTCAAACGTATATTCAGCAGTTTTGTTATTTACAAGTTAGGCCAAATATGTGTGCATCTACTACAAACTAATCATAAGAGTAATTCGCATATCTATCGTTTAGTCATGTAACATGATGAGTGTTTTTTTGAAACCCGGCCTGATACTTAAAATCTTAAATGTTGAAGGCTGAGTAGTATGTAACAGATGTAGTGGCCTCTTAAAATACTGTATAAATGCAGACCTCACGATGTTGTTTGAATTTAACAGTTTAATTATATATTCCACAATCCGACATTTTGTAGTTTACGTGTAGCGTGGATTGGCCATGCATTCCTTGCTTCGGATAATTATTGTTTCTAACTGTGAATATCGATAACAAGTTTTCAGTTTAATTTTCGTAATAAATACATCACGTCTGCCTTTTTGTAACATACGTAAACGTCTAGACAAATTCCATGAACAGATTTATTGTAACGGTAGGTTTTGAAATTAAATGAGCTAACAGAAAAAAAACAAAGGTTTATTTCTGATGAAATAAGCGTAACTCCTAATTCGATATCCAATTTATATGACCGCTTAGGTTTTTAAATGTCTTCATAAAAGATGGTCGATTTAAGGTACCTTTAATTATATGGGCAGTCAATCGGTTAACTTAAATATTTCCACATCATTTAACAAAAATCAATAGACGATAAATAAATTAACTTTTGTTACATATCTAATTTTAAAGAAACTAAAAATGATGGAGGTAACTTATGACGGAACTTGAAAAAGATTAGACACGTCCTAAAAGAAAAATATATTACTGAATTATAAACAATAAAATTTTATGTACAACGTTTTAAATATTTAAAACTTTTTAGTCGATATCAAATGAAAGTAATTTTTTAACGTTTTAAACCATTTAGATAGGTATAAGGAAAACCAAGAAACCAAAAATTTTATTTATAAAACAAATATTTTTTTGAAATTATTTTAAATGACAATTAATTTAACAATATACATATATGCAAAAAATTCGGTCTAGTGATATGGTTTATTGTTTAATAGAGTTTAAGATTTTGTGATTAAATTTGCAATATTTGATAATATTTATAAATAAAATTAGACAAATTCCTTCAAATTAGTATATATCATTAAGTCGAACCTTCATTGGCAGCTTTATTAGAGATAGCGTATGTAAACATATAAAACTACATATAACAAATACCAGTCACTGTATCTTTTCAAACCTAGAAGCATAATGAATTATAGAATAATGTAGCTTAATTAAATACCGTCTAGCAAGCCTTACAGGTACGCTAATTTTTATAATGCTCCTTACGCCTGTTTAGGCTCTGTGTAATATTTAATCATGAAACGTTGTTTTAAAAGTTAAAAATGCAATAAACAAAAGTTGTCTTTTTCCGACATACATTTAAATAAAAATATTGTACATGTTGTAGTTTGGGCAAAATAAGCTTTTGTAGTAACTGTAAAACAAACAATGAAAATGTCAAAAGCCAAAAAAACAAAGCAAATATTCCTACTGGAGACCATAGTTGAATCCTTCCCGGGTCTCTAAGTGCACCAATTGACTTTATTTTAAGAGAACCTGTAACATTGATTTGCCTCAAAGAGGACTTTAGTTTTTCTAGTTTAATCATAATCCCCATTTGTGACCATTGATTATTTATTTCCACAAACCGTCTAGACATGTATCCCTTTGCCCTAATACTCGCTTGAATTTTAGTTTTCATCTGCTTTATCAAGTTAAACCCACTGCAATAGAATTTATCCTCAACTAGCCAAATTTTGTTTCCCATAACGTCGTAAAAGCCTGTTCCAAATGCATCATGGATGATTGTAGAAAGCGCTACTTTGTGTTTTGTACATTTCTCAAGATAATTCGCGAACTGGCCCCTTTCAAAATCATTATTTGTTGCGTCTGCAACCAGCAAATCTGTCAATTTTCTACCATTTGTTATTGGCTTCAACGCATCAACTATAGTTTGCGGTGCAAAAGCGGTAAATGAAAGGAGATGCGTAAATTTATCCCCAACTTCTATTTTATAGCCGTTGTTTATAAAGTCCAAAAAATTTGGGAATTCGCCAAACGCCATATTCTCAGAAGAAATGCCACCTTGATATGTGTTTCACAGCAACACCATGGATAGCATCAGTATTCCCAAAAAAGGTTGTTTATGTTTGAAGTTGCAAGAGAATCCGAATAACGGCCAAATGATATCCATGGCTCTTACAACACCCTTGCACACAAAACTATAAAGGATGACAGTTGCACTAAGAGCCATCCAAACTTGTGGACTCATTGCAGTTAGCATGCTAAAAGAGACAACCGACGCATCTTCAACATTTACACAAGCTATTGCCTTCAATAGTTGATCAAACTGAGCCATGTATACTACACTCCGTGAGTTTAGGACTTCTAACTCTATTTCTCCAGCTAGACTTTCAAAGACGACTACTTGTGTAAACCAGTTTGCGGTTTCCCATTCATTAAAGGGGAAGTCTAATATGTTTAGCACAACGGTTACATTCAGATCAGTTTGAGCTGAGGAATATTGGAGCGTTTCTGGTACTGGACATTTGGCTAAGGCCTTGTTTAAGCCTTTCAGGTTGCGGTTAGACCCAGTAAAAATTTGAAAACATGACGACCAATCACCCCAGGTTACCCATCCAGGGACACCACGCGGATACCCTACTCGAATATGTAATCCGTATCCTTGTCCATTAAGTTTGCTGTGCACTTTGAATAGTTCAACATGGTTGAGATTACGAGGGTAATTGTGAAAAGTTTGATGATTTGGACAGAAATAACAATAAATAAAAACATCCGTGCTCAGATCCGTGTAAAATAAAAGTGGGGCGTGGAATGCTTTCATGTTTGAGATGTACACCAATTTCGAAAACGAATACAATATTTCATTAGCACCATAATTTATATCCAGATTTGTACAAAATATTACTTCTTCAGATGTTGAAAATCCACTTCTTTGAATACTAAATGCTGTTTCCTCAAAGTTTGTAGTAAACAGAAGAAATATTAAGCATTGGTGAGAGCTTTTCTGAGTAATTGAGAACTTAAAGTGGCTTTGCATACGTGTGAAATTCCCTTTGTCTAAAACATCAGTAGGAATATTTAGCTTAAAATAATCCAAGTTAAAATATGTGGAAGAAAAAACGTTCGTTTTGGACGTTATGCTCAAACGATCTAGCTGATGTTGACGCTTGTAGGCTGACACAATATTGATAACGCAGTCAAACTCAATCTTTAATGGTAATTTGGTTACAAACTGGGACGATTCAGTGGAAATGGTTATGAAAAATAACCCGAATAAAAACAGTTTCATCAATCTTTCCATTTTCTTGTAACTGACGCGTAAGTCAAATGTTGGTGTCTTGATATACCGAGGCTTTTGATACTCTGGCAATAAATGTAGATATATGCAGTTAGAACAACTACTCAACGCTAACAAATAAATTTAAGTGTGCTTTTTATTATTATTATTTTAATTTTAATTATGAATATTATATTGTTTTATAAGAGCTTAGAGCGCGTGTAGAATTAATTTATTTCTTAAAACTTTCAAGTGTTTAAGGTACCATGGACACACGGATTTCCTTTTAACAAAATTAAACACATTTTTAAATCCGAAAGTTCCGCGTTTCGGGTAAATGGACTTCAATAATTCGCTGAGTATCTTACAGGAAATTTCTTTAATAGAAAAATTTAAGTATGGTTGCACATAAGTCATAATACTTGCACGAGCGTTTATCTTGCAAACATTATAAATAAATAAGCAAAATAAGCTAAGGCAATACAATATTTTAGATAATGATTCAACTCACGTGGGCCTTCACTTTCCACATTGGTTATGCTCTATAGGTGTGAAAACTCGTGGCGCTTTTACTTAATTAGGTAAAAAAATCCATAAACTACAACTACCAAAAAATTGTCTGCTTTGGTATATTTTATACCCGAGTTAAAATAATGTTGGTTTTAATTTGAACTGCTGCTTAACAAACATACACGTGAAGCTATGAAATTCGGTCACATGAGCTGTTCTAAAAACGTGAGCTTTAGGTTTAATTTAAGGTAATGATTCTACTCACCTTGCTCTCCACGTTTCGGGCTGGTTAAATGCTTTAGAAGAAAATACCAGGAGCACTTTTAATTAATTACTTTCATAATATACCACTAATACCGAAAGTTTTAACCACTGCGGGTAATTATTTTGCACTTGTCCGAGCTCGATGATTTGATTTTAAACTGCCGCTGAGAAAACTATTACTTGACACTGGAAAAAATTTCACATAAGATGCTGTAAAAACGATAAATTTAGCTTTATTCGTATTCAATTCGCGTTATCAAATTAGTTTAATCCTAGATAGCTTAAGATTTATCGCACCCGTGCACCAAATATTGCTTAAACATAACTCATAACAATTGCATAATTGTTTATCTTTCAACCATTACGAAACTTTGAAGGATTTACTTATTTACATTTCAAACAATTTTATCATAAAATTTACCGTTGGGATTGTGAAAGGTCCCTAGACGTATACTCGTCCGAACAACTTGTTCGAAGGAAATAGTCAGACTGAAAAAGGGCTTTTAGTTTTTGTAATGATACTACTGAAATATAAAAGCAATCTTTTAAAATGTATTATACGGAAGCTAGCAGACACTAAAGAGTACTCGAGAGAATAATCATGACATACAAGTAAATATCCACGTGTTTATTCTGCAAAATAATTGTGAGCACAACTTAGCAGACACGTCGTGATTACCATATTTTAGTTTAACTTAAAAATTTACTTGTACCTTATCAGTAAAAATACTGTAGATGAAGAGTTCAATTTTCTGATTTTAAATAACTATAAACTACATTGCATACTCACTGCTAACTCTGCTCGAAACAGAAGTATGTAGCATATCTAGTTTTCTCTTTCTTTCTCAGCGTCCCTTACGTAAATACAAACCACACGTCTTCGGAGGCAATATTCCAGTTATTAAAGTTTTCGTTTCATCGAAATAGCAATGCAGTAAAAGTTCAAAATTGAATTTCGATAACTTGTTAGCATTATAAATCCGCTAGTTTATGAAAGAAGGAAAGGAATACATTTTGCGTATAATATAAGTCTATAGTATAACTTTAGAAATTTCTCAAAACATATTTTATTACTACTTTAATTGACAAAATTAAAGTTACCTTTGCATAACTTTTGGTACACAACGTATTGTCAAATGATAAAAATGTGAGTAATATCACTAAAGAAATGCTACTTAATTCCTAATAAGAAAAATTTAGTAAGCTAATAAAGTTGTTCAAAACTAAACTGACAAAGTTTAGCATCATTTACCTCGAATTATGGATATTCTTTCACATATTATTTCTACCCAGGTCTCTACACGTCATGCCAACTACAAATTTACAGATGTACACAAAAAGTAGACCGAAAAACTAATTTACATCATAACATTTTTTAATCAGTACGTCTAGTTATTTCGCAAGCAGTAAAATATTTATAGTTTGCACATTAGCAAACAAAATACAATCCAAGCTTGTCAAAGTCTCAACAAAATTTACATTTCCAACTTTAAATTTAACCGGAGTGCAGGATAGGTAGAACATGTGTTTCCATCTTTTAAAATTCTGATAACTTAACCCTCCTTTAGTAATGTAAAGACCACTTTTTCTTCTCTTTGCCCGGAGGATACGCATTGTCTCTTCATATATTTCCGCTAGTCCTCCAAGAGAAGTACTGCCATCGTTATCATAACCATTCCAAACATTATCAACAAAATCAAGTTTTCCCTTGTCCATGGCGCCCATATGAAAGCTGCTGACGTTACCGTCAGTAAAATGGTGCCTCCAAACGTGATAACCTGCATTAGTACTCCTTGCTGCAAATCGTTGCACAGAATATTTAAAATTTGTATCCTTCGGTAAAGCAATACTGCTCTATGGAATGTTGCATTTAACTTGGAATTGAGAGTATTTCAAACATTTTTACAAAATCCATAAAACTTTGACCGCATAATATAAGTACGCCAGCTATTGCAAAGCATCCAGTGTAATTACCTAATGCCCAAACCCAGTGATTTATAAAAAAGTACAAATAATTTCAACAATCCTGATAACCAGTTTAATACTTTGTAATCAATATTAAATATACTTGGACTACATTCAGGTATAAGTTGGTATCCAGCTATTGATGACATACAAGGTAATGCCCAATGTACACCATAAAAGTACACGAAAAGCAATATGGTAACGTTGGGTATCATTGAATATGCGAAAATGATGTTAAGCTTATGTAGCGCTGAATGTTTTCCGCCATTTATTTTCCTAAAATGTTTCATGTTTTGGCCAATCTGCATGGTTCCATTGACAAATAAACACAATACGGAAAGTTTGTGTAATAAAGTCCTCATTATAAGTTGTGTAGTTACTAAGCTCAGAATTGCGACACCATAAAGAAAAAGTTCTGTGAATGATGAATATTTGATGGAATCAAAGTGTATCAGAAAAACTCCTTGTATCAAAACGAGTGCGATAAACAGAAGATGAATATTCGCGTTGCAAAATAAGTTTCTGATTATATTTCTGGGTTTTTCGGGGTCTGCAATTGTAAGTAATCTTTGTTGCTGATTCCACTTTAATGGAATAACTTGAAGTTTGGTTTGAATATGACAAAGAATGCAAAACAGTTTATAATGGCGTAATAACGCCATTTTATTGAATTTAATTGAGGAAAAAATTTCAACGTTTTGTTTAACTAGCAATTTACTAATGAACTCTTCGCGTTCAGCTTTTCAGACAACTATATTTTATGCCCCAATGATAAAAATTCAGAATGACTGTTATTTTCTAATAACAAGTAAAGTCTAACACGATTTTATTTTATTTCTTTAACAATTAATTACATTATCTTATCATTGAATATGCAAACTTAGATATTTGATTTCATCTACACGTTAAACAATTTAATCAAACACGACTAAACAGTTCAAATATGATTCAATTTCAGTAGACTGTTAGACAAGTAGTCTGTTTCTTATGTGTATTTATGTTAAGCTGTCGAAAATGTTCAAGCTTAAAATAATTTACTTTACTAAGCTGTCTGATTGTTAATTAGAGGATTAGGTTTAAGAAGGCTTAAGTTACAAGTAAATTTTATGTTTTTTATCGTTTCAAAATTTATTATTGATCAATACTAAGATAGCAGTAAAGTTAAATATTTAATAACAATGGGTTGCTTGTCTTGCATCAGCCGTTTGTAGGTAAATTGTGTGATTTGTCTCATCGTATCTAGTCTAGTACTTTATGAGAGACAAATATCATGTTTGAAATGTAAGAAACTGTAAAATAGTTTAGAGATATCTTGCTTGTTTTATCATTCCGCAAATGGGAATAAATAATTTTCCATAATTAAAGTCAGTAGCTAAAATCAAGTAATTATATATACCCAGTCATGTAAATGTTCTTTAATAAATATTAATTTATACTTCCAAATCAACATACTCTCTTTTTCAGTTTCTGAAAATGTAGACCAAGTAATCTTAATTTGTTTACATTTCGTGTTCTTTTTAATTTACTCTGATTCCGTGACAATTTTTTTAATGGAACATTAAATAAATCTATGTCCTAAAATCCAAGTCCGAAAACTTTTTTAACAACATATTATCCACGTTTTAAGAAGACAATCCGAAAGTGTTTTATGTCGACAAAAAGAGCCGGTGTAATTAATCGTGGCGCGACGCTTCGCCAAAGCGACGTTTGACCAACGTCACTTCACCAAAAATTTATTTATTTGAACGACACTTCACCAAAAGCAGATTTTTGGGCGACGACACTTGGCCAAATCCAATTTTTTCACTAATGACGTTTGACCAAAAAATTATTTATGGTAAGCGACGCTTCACCAAATCAAAAAAAATACGATATCTAGCCATAAAATGTAAGTTACAAAATATCTGAAATTACAAACAACGTTCACATTGGATATCATTAGTCTCAGTCATTATATTTTTAGTACAAAATATAATATAATCCACGAATTACGAATTTATTTCTGATCACAATGAAATTATTTTACTTGTTAGCGTTTGCGCCAAATTATGAGCAACGGATTTGCAACAGTGGATTGTGTAATGCAGCGACAAAAATTGTTTTTGGTCAAATGTTTTTCAATGCTGTTTCAAGGAAGCTGGTCGTAATTTTTATGTTTAAAACTCATTCAGTTGGGAACAATAAGCAAGGGTGAGAGACTCGGTATTAGAAGAATGCCAACTTCCAGAGTAATAAAGTCGCTTGCAGTAGAACTGATTGTAATTTATATTTTTGTTAAACATGATACGTATTCATGCACATTTTGAAACTTATGATAATTGAGAAAATATTTGGCTAATCGTCGTCGGTCATTTTTATTACTTTTGGCCAGACGTTGTATGAATAATTTTGGAATTTGGTCAATCGACGTTTCTGAAATATATTTATTTGGTCAAATGTTGTGCTTCAAGTAGCAATGGGATTTTCTTCGAAAAAATGCAAATTTGGTGCACCGTCGTTTTGGCGAAACGTCGGACAATCGTAATTAATATAAACGAAAGTTGCTGAACTTGCGCTAAATATCGAAGCACATACATAAATAACATTCATTTTCAAATACAACAATTTATTTAATATACAAAGAGAATAAATATGTACCTGAATAGTTTGGATATATAAGTTTATTTAAATGACCAGACGTAAATCAATTTTTCTCTCAATGCAGTGTAGCTGAAAAACTAGTAGCGTTGACTTTTCAATGAAATTTAGCAACCCGAATCGAATTTTTTGGACTTGAGATGACTTCTAGTCGTGGTACACCAGAAAATCTAAATGTCATATGCCGATGCAGGTGTTTTAGGAACTTTCTGGGTTTTTAATGAAAATCTCCCGCAAATCTATAAGCGTCTATAATTATTAGTGTTGGCTGAGCAGTAGTAATTATTAAAACCCCAACTAAATAAATCGGAGCGCTATGTTAAACGAAGGTAATTACCAACACAATTTGCACGATTCCAAATGTTACGTGTATCACTTTTAGCAACTTGGTAATATTTGAGACTTCATGTTACCTTATGTATTAGCTCCGTTAAGCAATAATACATTGGCTGCAAGCGACATCGAAAGCTGAAAACAATTCAAAGGTGTAAGCTCATCCACAAAATTTACTGAGCTGATCATAATCTTAACTGCTGAACATGATTTATAAAACCTTTGCTCCCACTTCCGATCTAGAAGAGCTATTCCCGAAGCCCCCTTTTTCTTTTGCATTTTCCTGATCACACAACTTGATTTCTGGTGTAACATCGCCATTTGCCCCAAAATGATTAAAATATCCAAGAAACAATCGACCGTCAGAAGAAGCAAAACCGCTAAGAAATCCATGTCTAAATTCAGATTTGAAACTAGTACTGATAAGCCTAGTCCTCCGACAACAATGAATGCAGTAATCATTACAAGAATTGGAGGTCCCTTTTGAATGTCATTCAGAAGTGCAGTTAAAAGCTGAATATGTCTGAATATTTTAGCCCTCTTGTAAATAAAGTTCATTGTTCCTCCTTGGCTGCTGGAATTGGTACACATATCCGCGAACCTTTCAATTTAATAAAAAAATTATACAATCAATCTCTTAAACTAAATATTTTTATTCAATCGTTCAACTTACCGATCGACACACTCAAGTAAAGTGAATGCGCATAAATTGTAAATCAATCCCGCCACGAAAATTATAGGTGCTACTAAGAAGTTCCAAAGCCAGTAGTTGTACAGCAGCACCAATATTTTGACCCCAACACTAATGCAGATAGTTAAAGCACCATTTCCTGGCTCATTGGATGGTTTGGGTATTAACCAAAATCCTGCCAAAGAGGGTTTGTCGGGATCGTTTGAATGAAATCCGAATACAAATCCAATGGGAACTAAAACTTGACTCAAAAACAGTACTCTTGCCATCATCAAACCACAAACTTGTTTTGCAGGTAATTCACCGAGTTTTCTCTCAATTCGGGGACACATTTTATCAAATTGAATGAAAGCATTAACAAGCTCAGCAATTTCTCTTGAATTTGTACGACATGTGTGAAGGTAAAATATTCCCATTAGATTTATGAAAATAAGGATCCAAGGAGCAATTAAATTTTTCAAATGTTCATTAGTACAATAAATAGACGCATATAATCCTTGAATGAATATTATAGCAACCGTTGCTAAAGAAAGATAGGTTTTAAGTTTTAAAGATCTCTTGGATCGCTCGTCTTCATTTATTTTTAACAGTTTCCGGGAATATGTTGGTGGATGTGGACGGAACCATTCTAAAGGAATGGAATGACATACGCCGGAAATTTTAAAATCGGTACCGTAAAACTTTAGAATTTTTGCCATTTCTGAAATTCAACTGGTCCAATGTAAAGCTTTTGCGAACATACAGTTTTTTAATGTATGTTTGGTTGAAACAGTATATCAGTTGACTAGGCACTGGCCACAAAGCAACTAAATGCTTCAAAATGGATTTTGCAATTTCGGTATTTTGCTCGTTCCTAACTTATTATTTGATTAAGCTTGCCCGTGTAAAATATTTTATATTTATGTTAAGTTACGTTGATAAAATGCAGACGCTATAATTTAGTTATGACTTGATACCTTTTCTAGTTTTCCGTCTACAATTAGCTTATGTTTAAAAACTGGAAGATAATATTTTTAAGCCGATTCTAAAAGTGACACGCCTTGTTTTCATGGACTCGTTGATTTGGAGATACTTATAGGGAATGGACGAAAATGAATAATACTTTAATTGCCATTTTAAATATACCAAATTCTTTTAATTATTTGGTTGTTTTCAGGATACCGTCTTGTCGAATAATGTTGAGTTTAAGATAAAGGTAAATAATTACCCGTTCTGAACAATTTTGTAAATAATACTGAAGCTTATCATGAATAAAATCAACATTAGGACACAGTCTTTAACATGCCTTATGGAAATATGTTTGTGACTCCTGTCGTTAGTTGCTAAGTCATGTTATAAATGTTTGATTAAAGTCGAAAATTTTGGAAGAAATTATTTGCTTCGTCACTTCGTCACCAGATATTTAGCTACTGATTTCTTTCAAATATGTTTTGTGATTTCTGAATTCCAAACTACTCAATTTATTAACCATATCGATGTAGTATCTTAGGATTGGATAAATTAGAGGATAAATTAAACATGCTAGTTAAAATAATTTATTATGAATTCTTGATTCGAATTCAGCAGTTTCCATGTTTTATAAACAATGAATATTTTGCTTGTTGTTTTGAAACCAGACAGACATACGTAGGTGTTTTATACCAATCCGACCAACTTCATATTGCTATAACTACGCATGTAGAGAAAGACACGCTCGAATTTCAAATGGGATTATAGGTCAATGTGTAACCTTAGCTTATGAAAACCATGATTGGCCAACCAAATTTCCCAATCACATATTTGACTCAAGCGCCAAATTGGTTGCTGACGAAAATCACAATCTACGGATGCAATCGACCAGGTTTATGACTTTGGCTGAAGATACAATAAGCGATACTAAAATGTTAGCATGTTTTGAATTCGAAAATGGTTAAATTATTGACTTCTGATATTTTAAAGCAGCTTTTCAAACAATGGAATATATTTGAATTTAACTTCTTCTGACAGAGGAAACATGTTTGGCCGAGTACGTGTGTAGTTTAAGCAATATTAAGTTGGCTGGACTAGAGCCAAAGTACTTATGTATATGTTTGTTGAACATATCCAATAAATACATCGACATTTCTAGCAAGTAAACAAGCTTTTTATTATAGTTGTATAAACTATGACATGCTTTTTTACTATTCCCTTTTGTAAAATTTAACATAATATGGTGACATATTTAAGATAACAGAAGGATACATAACTTATTTTGTTATTTCCAAATAATTTGGTAAATGTTGATGATACTTATTACAAGTTGGGATAATCCTGAAGTAGCTTTATAAATATCCCCACTAGTTTTTAAGTACAAACTGTTGCCATACAAGTAAATTACACCTTTATTTTATTGAATCAGACAATTATGTTTTGGATTTAAACTATTTAAGCGATTTAAAATATTTTTATTTAAAAAATACTTTCATGCAAAATAAAATAGATCTTGTCAAATTGAAATACTTTGTTTGGTTTGTTTGTAAGTCTTCCATTTTCAAATTTAACATCACGCAAAACAAAACCATGGGAAGTTTTAAGCAAGTAAGTATAAGAATATGTAACACGCAGCATTGTTTTTTTCTACCATTTTCTTACGAAACAAATTTTAGTTTTGTTTAATGCATAAATAAATATTTTTACAACCTGATCTATCTGATGTGTTTGACTTAGATAAAATAACATTTGATGCGGGAACGCTGCGAATAAAATTCCAATATCAAAATGACACAAAAAAATGAAGTTTTTTCTCTCAAATGCTGCCAGCTATATGTATATGCGATTGTATTCTGATACATCAAAAATGCTACTTATAATAGGAATTCTTTTTGAATTTAAATTAAGCAAAGGTTTACACAACAATTGGTTGTCAGGATTGTTTATTACTTTTCTTTGAGATATTCTTGTAAAAATAATTTAGTAATGCAATGCAGTATTTTTAAAGCATACAGAAGTGTTATGCTTATTTCAAAACACATTTACATGAACAGAAGGAATGTGCAGTTTTTCATGACAAATAAATTGAATTGAAGTGACATTGAAGTGTGCAGCAAATATGCATTTTATGGATCAAATAAAAGTTCATAACTTGCTCAATGAAAAATCGTGGCCTTTAATCTAATTCTATAACGTCTTGAACATATGAAAGAGACAATAAATATTTTGGTTGGATGAAGTAAATTTTGGCCAAATATTAATTTTCGGATTAACTGCTTAAATTTTTATAACCTGTAACTAAATTATTCGCGGTAGCTTACCTACTAGATCAATGATGTATGTTGGTAATTTCTTATTCGTCAAGACATTCACCTCACACTCATTTTTAGTGCTCATGTTGATAGTTTATATTTTTGCTTTAATATAGAGAAATATTTTCGTGTTTTTAACAAACTATTATAGCTCCCAATAGTTGACACTCAGTACTATTTTTTATGCATATTAAGAAAGAGTTTTACAGAGTTCCGCGATATTAAATATATTTTTATTCGGGATGTCCTCACGGA
>JAQFZG010000718.1:0-27890 GCA_034695465.1 Entomobrya nicoleti
TCTCAAAAATGGGTAACCCTAAAACACCAAATCCCATCCTCCGCATCATAACTAATAAACTGAACGCCCATCCGTTTGCAAGACCTTCTCAGCCGTTCCGCATAGCCCCTCTCCTTAATTGTATCCACTCCCCTAATCAGCTCATTAGTCTCCTTATCCACTGGCCACACCCTCTCCAGTCTAATCTCAGCAGGAACATTCAGCCCCTGTCCAATCTCCGGTTTTTTACTATCATCCGGATAAACCACAACCTCCTTGTGACGAAAGTTAACTACAAATTCATAAAAATAACCCAAACCAATTAAACCTCAATACTTAAAAATATTTAACTTTTTTATAAATAAATAAATCATCCAGTTAAAAAAAATACTCACCAAGCTCATCAATATTAACATTCGCCACATTCACCGGACACAAAAACTTAATCCTCCCAAAATTCCTCCGTCCAATTTCAAAATCCTCCACAAAGCAGTTACCATCCAGATCCACCAAGTCATTCAACTGATGTACCGATGGCTTCACATAGTAGCTATCCCTACTTGAAATTAATCCACAAACACGCCCCTCCCCTTTACCCGTAGAACCATTCACCAAGTTTGTGAATGATGTGGAACCTCCCACTCCAACGATACTCTCATCACTGCCACTTGACTGCAAAAATGCAAAATCCCCGGCACCTTGACCCACTCCACTACTACTACCATTAAAGTAAGTACCTGTCTCCAACAAGGACACTGAACTACTTCCAAAGTGACTTCCCAGACGAAAGCTTTCATTATCGTCGTTATCATCATCATCATCCTTTTCTTGACCTGGTTTGGCTGAAGGGGGCAACAAAAAGCGAACACGACGATTACCAAAAACTGAGGAAGAAGAACAAGCTTGTTGGGCCTCAGGTGGTGGTGATGATGTCGGTGTCTCCTTGGAATTTTTTTCAGATATTAATTCCGTGCTCCTTCGTGCCAAGCTTGGAGAGTTCTTGTTTCCCAGAGGAAAAATGCATCCAAGAGATTCCTCAAGTGTTTTGAGGCTCAATCTTTTCACGTCGGTTTTTGGCGACAAAATGTCAATGCCAACCCCAAAGTCCTCGTCTTCAAAGCCGTCAAATATTTTGAACTGCAATGCAACAAAATAATTATAAAAAATCCTTTAATAGCTAAAATAGCTTAGTTTAATCAAAACAATTAGTTAATTAGTTATTTACTGTAATTACCTTGGATATACTACTATTTTTATTTTTAACCAGACAAGTTTGCCTTCGGAAAAGTGGCAGCGATGTGAAATTACTTGGGAGATGGTGACTTGAGCTTTTTGGCACATATTTTTGGACAATCTCATTGTCCGCTGGTGGCATATCCAATCTTTTTCTTCGTTCACCTGGTTTCGGAGAAGGCACATTTTCCTAAAAAAACAGAAGATAACTTTTCTAAACATATTTTACTAATTAACTTAATTAAGGCATTCATGTACTTTAAATGACTTACATGCAGATTGTAAAATAACGGACTATCCTTAAAAGCGGAAGTACCAAAAGTAATTGGCCCTGGTGGCGTCATGTACTGAGGATGGTGATAAATCGGCATTCTTGGTACCTGCATCATGGAGATGGGTGCCTGCAACACGAATCCACCTGTACTTCCATAGGTACCTGGAGCAGTAGCCAATCTAAATGAGGATCCAGTAGTTCCAATAGTTGAAGGACTTCCAAACATACCAATGGAGGAGGGTGTCGGTGCCACAGATTGTTGCTGTTGCTGAGTTGGGGCATTGAATCCAAATGAAATAGAAGGCTGCTGAGTACCCTGTTGAGTTGAAGTACTTGCAGAAGGACCCACCGATGAAGTGCCTAAAGCTGCAGATCCAAAAGTTGGTGTTGTTGTGGTCCCAAATGTCACAGTTTTGTTAGTGGTTCCAAAAGTTCCAAATTGATTAGTAGCTGTGTTCTGCTGCTGCTGCTGAGCACCTGCTGTGAAGAAACCTGATGGAGGTGGTGCCGTGGTCGTTGTACCTGTTCCACTTCCAAAAAGAGTTTTGTTGGTGGTAGGGGAGGCTGTTCCAAAGAGACCGGGACCAGTGGTTGTCACCGTGGCTGCAGCAGCAGTAAAATTAAATCCGTTATTTTGCGGCTGTTGTTGAGTCTGCTGCTGGTTTTGGTTTCCAAACAAGTTTAACGTTCCAGGAGTACCGTTGGTAGGTTGACCTTGACCAAATGTAAATGTGGGAGTTGTCGTTGCCGTCGTCGTTGCCTGGGTTGCTGGGGGAGTACCAAAAATACTGGTGGTGGGTTGACCTTGACCCTGTTGGGTGGTGTTAGTGAAATTGAAAGGTGAGGTTGTAGCTCCACTTGTTCCGCCAGTTGGCGCTGTGGCTGTGGATCCAAAGGTTGAAGGACTCCCAAATAAATTAGTAGCGGGTTTTTGCTGAGCAGTTGGATTAAAAAGGTTACTAAATAATCCGCTGGTGGAGCTGGTGTTGGTGTTAGTATTTTGAGTACTGGTGGGCCACTGCTGGCCTAAAATTGATCCAAAGAGACCTCCAGTTGGTTGGGGTGGCGCCACTGGTGGAGTTGTGGTGGTTGTTGAGGTTCCAATCCCACCAAAAAGTCCTCCTCCTGTCAGTGTAGCAGGTTTCTTATGCCGGTTCAATTGATAGTCTTCATATCTCAGTTCCTCAAATGACTTATCCTTGTACTGGGGCATGATGGTGATGCATTGATAACCAACAGTTATCTTTGTAGGTACCCCATTTTTGCTGAGAGTATCCTGCTCTTTGATTACATCAAAACGGACGGAAGTTCCAGCAGAATTGGTGGAATTATTACACTGGAAAAAGTTGGTACTTCCGGTGGTGCCTGTGGTAAAGCCAGTACTCCCAGTGGGGGTGCCTCCACCTCCTCCAAAAAAGTTGGCTGTTGGGGTGGTTGAAGTGGTATTCTGTTGACCTCCAAAAATTCCTCCTCCAGTAATATTACTTGCGTTTTGTCCAAAGATTGATGTGGTAGTGGGGGAACCACTGGTTCCAAACATATTGGTTCCAGTGGGAGTGGTGTTGAAAGCTCCAGTTGTTCCCGTTCCACCCCATCCTCCAAAGGAAGTCGTTCCAGAAGTCTGTTGAGGCTGCTGCTGCTGAGGCTGTTGAGCATTTTGGCCAAATAGACTTCCGGTTCCTAAAAAAATATAAATGACGGAAAGAAATGGGAAAGTTAGTTATTTGTTAAGTTAAAAATTAGCCCTATATATATTTTTTTAAATGGTAACTTTTAATTGTAGTAGTAGTAGTAACTGTATTACTTACCAAAAGTACTTGTATTGGTGTTTCCAAACATCTTGTCGGATTTTCAAATACACACAGGTAGGGTCAAGGGTCAATGGAGAGAATCACAGTTAATTTTTAACGATTCCACCAAAAATACCTAAATAATTCAGTAAATTATTTTTTAATTGATGGAATGTAAACTACAATAGCACCACTAATTTAAGATTAGTAATTTTATTGGATAATTGCTAATAGCGAATATATATTTTTTAAATTAGCAATAGTTTAAATGCATTGCAAGTTACCAAAGTGTAAACAAAGCCAGAGGAAAAAACTTAGCCAAAAACAATTTTGCATAAAAAAAGACAAAGCAATGCAACATGCACAACAATATACCAATTTTTTCTGGTGAATGGCGTGCGGTAATGCAAAATAATTTGAATTTTAATAAAATCTAAATTCTTCGCGCTGAACTCCACAGAAATTAATAATTTGACATTTAAATGAATTAATTGGGATATTTAAAAGTTGAGCTGTTCCCATTCCCATAGCTATTAATTGTCATGAAATTAAGTGGTCAACTCAAAACACTCAATGCATTTCATATGGCTTTATGGATTGATGTTGATGATGATGGCTTGGCTTGTAAAAATGCAGTGCAAAAATGTAAACAAAGCCATTCGACTGACTTGACGGACGGCTGACGGAACATCAGCTGGTCAGCTGCTGAGTCTAATGCATCTTGAGTAAAATCAATCGTTTTAATGATTGAGATTAGTTTTTACCTCAAATAGTATACAAAATTACGTTTAATTCTTAATCTAGTGCAATTAATTGTTATTGATTAGCATTTTTAATTCATGTAATTTTAAATATGGAGGCTTTAAGTGAAGAAGATAAGAATGGAAGCGGTAGTGAACCTAGTTTAATGTGTATTTTATGTTGCGTTTCATTTCAACCCTTTAAAGTTACACCAGCAGATAAAGTTAGTGAGCAATTAGTTGATTGTGGTGATAATGCCGGTGAAAAAGAGGAACGCAGAGGAGGAGATCATGACAACAACGATCACCTCAAAACATTTAGTGATTTTTGTGATGAGGTGATAACTTGTACGGGATTACCACCACCCACTCTAGAACAATTAGAAGTTCTTAAGAGTTTACCCTGTCCATTTAATGGTCAGTTAAGGGATGGGAGGCTGTGTCAAGGTGGAATGTCCATTTGTTCTTCATGTTTAAAGACAATAGGAGTAACCATGTGTAAGAAAGAGAAGGCGGATAATTTGGAGTGTCATGTGAGATCTTTACAGCTTGAGATTCTGAGTGAACTTAGACACTTGGAGGGGATTTTGGAGGAGTATAAATCTGAAATGGACAGGATCAAGGAGGTAGTCAGGGGGTCCAATGTGGAATGTCTCCAGTTTCAAAAAATGAACGAGGGCCACTCAAATGTTTTGATAATGGAGGAACTTGAAAGTGGAATAATTTTGTTGAGGGAATGCATTTCAGAAGGTGAGTTAATTGTACAGAAAATTTGTAATTTAATTTAAATTTAAAATAATTAAGTGGAAAGTTTTAACTTCAAAAATTTCTTCTACAATTTTCTAAGGTTCTTCATTCCGGAATCCCAACTTTACTGATAGCATTTCCCTTCTTCCTCCGAAAATTGAGGCGGTTGAAGTGAAAATTGAGATGGACGAGGATGGCGATGATGATGGTCCAGTTTTGGATTTTGAATACTTTCCCGATGACATTGATGACGATGACGATGAAAATGAAGAATATGTGACGCCGACGCATATGATTGTCCAGCCGAGGAAAAGTAAAAGGGAGAGAAAGCCAGTGGACATGTTCATCCCAGACAACTTTCTTGCCCCTGTCCCAGTTATCTCCCAAAATATGCTGGACTGTGCATCTGAATATTTAACGAAGAAGACAGGAAGGTCTAAAAAATCCAAGAACACAAGTAGTCCAAGTACAGGTCCCTCCGCATCACAAGCAGCACCCATACCAAAACCCACCAGTAAAAATGGAAGTAAGGCTTTTGAAGCGAAGAAGACGACAAGTGGAAAAAATAAAGTGAAGGGACCTCCTCCGAAAAATCCATACATAGCCCCGCCTCCTCGACGTGGAAAATGTATCCGAAAAAAAATTCGCCTAAAATCTGGAAAAGTTGTGCAGGCAGCCATTTGCTGTGAAATCTGTGGATTTACAACCAAAAAAGAACCAGCTTTCGAACAACATCTGCGAGACCATGAAACTGATGAAGATAAACCATTCCAGTGTACATTTTGTGAATCCAGATTCACCACAACTGCTTATCTCAACTTTCATGTG
Organism: Entomobrya nicoleti; assembly: GCA_034695465.1. Lineage (NCBI taxonomy): Eukaryota > Metazoa > Arthropoda > Collembola > Entomobryomorpha > Entomobryidae > Entomobrya > Entomobrya nicoleti. The sequence continues at coordinate 5,592 of JAQFZG010000718.1, forward strand.
ATGGGTCATCAGGGTCACTACAAAATGTGTTGTGATGTTTGCTTGAAGTGGGTGCCTTTTCCGGAGTTGTTGGATCACATTAAAAGCCATGTACCCCCTGAGGACATTGACGATGGCCCCGAAATAATATTTTGCCAAAATTGTAGCTTCTGCTGCACAACGCAAGAGGCGTACACAAAGCATTTAGGAAAGCATTTAGCACGAATGGGATCAAAGGAAGGGAAATTTAAATGCCATAAATGTTGGCATGAGTATGGGACGTTGGGGGAATTGAAGAGGCATTTGGATGAGGAGCACGGGAAGCTGGAGAGGTGGACTTGTGATTGGGAGAATTGTGGGAAAAGCTATCTTTCAAGGTCGACACTGGTCAGTCACCGGCATATGGTCCATTTGAATGCCAAGAAGGAAGTGGAGTGTGGAGAGTGTGGGAAGGTTTTTAAGGAGCAGTGTAATTTAAATGGTGAGATTAAAATATAAAAATTCAAAAGTATTCTAAAATTAATTGATTTTAATTTTGTTTCAGCGCACATTTTTAAATATCACACGGCGGACAGTGACAAGCCATTTGGTTGTCAGGTGTGTGCAGAGGCAGAGGTCGAGCTGAGATTTGCGACGAAGGTGGAGCTTAAAAGACATGAAATGAAGGAGCATGGAGCCCCTCGATACAAGTGTACAGTTTGTGAGCAGGAGTTTGCCTGTAAAAGTTATTTGAAGAGGCATATGCAGGCGTTACATGGGAATAAGGGGCTGGCTTGTGAAAAGTGTGGAAAGATTTGTTTGACTGGACCACAGCTGAGAAATCACATGATTAGCCATTCGGATGACAGGAACTGGACTTGTGAGGAGTGTGGCAAGGGATTTAAGAGGAGGATGGGGTTAAAACTGCATAAAAGGATACACCGGGGGGAGAAGGATTGGAAGTGTGGATATTGCGAGAAGGCGTTTACGAGGAAGGAGTATTGGGTAATGCATGAGAGGACGCATACGGGGGAGAAGCCGTATGTTTGTGATTTGTGTGGGAAAGGTAATTAGGGAAATACAACGAATTAAGATTGAAGTTGATTAGTTAAAAATTAGTGATTTTAATTGGATTTAATTGTGTTTTTATTTGTAGCTTTTAATCAGAAGACAACTTTATCGATTCACAAGAAAAACCAGCATAAGGGGGATTCTGGGGGAAAAGCAAGTGGCCAAGTTCTGGTTGATAGTCATGAAGTGGGGGAGCCTGCGGCAGTGGCGATAGCTTCGGAAATAGCTTTCCCCTCTGTTAGTGGATTCACTTAAAATTAAAATTAGTGAGCAATTTACATTTAACTTATTAACTTAAGGTTTGTATGCTTGTATTTTATTAAGTTGTATTTTAAATTGTACATTTGAAAGTTTTAAATGCATTTTTTTACTTGTTTTGTTATTGACGGAGGATTCTTTTTTAAACAAATCGTTAATAAAAACCCGAAAAGTTTAGTTTTAACTGTAGCAAATAATTGTAGTAAAATATTCATCGTTAGAATCAATTTAGTTTTACGCATTATTTTTTCGAACTTTTCAAATTACCAAAGTTTTTATCAGATTGGAATTCAATTTGCAGTAAATTCAAAATTCGCAATCTTATAACATGTTATATAAGCGAAACGTTTTCCATATTTCGTAATAAATCTTTCCTAAGTTACATCAGCGAGGAACCAGTCGCTAAATAGTCTCAGTGAAAGGTCCTTGAAGAAGGACAGAGATTCCAGTTGTGGTAACCTTTTTGATAATAAAAAATGTCAGTCATTTTCTTAAATTCATTTACAATAACTACTTATAATTGTTCAATCTTCAATTGGATAGCATATAAATATGCTTCTTTAAGGTAAGCACAAGTTGCTTCAATTTCATCTTGGACTAGACTTCTGTAAAAAGAATATCAATAAATTTTACTCATTTTGTCTAATCCTAAATTAAATTCTCTAGCAGTAATTTAGTAAATTTTTTAATAAGAATCTCATCTTAAATAATATGCACGAGATTGCTATTTAAAAAAATAATTTGACAAAGTTTATTTAAAAAAAAAATCGTGATATATTTTATGTTGGTAATGAACATTCAGTTTCGTTCGTGTTAATTTGTAATTTAGAAAAAATTGCCTCCTCAACACGTGACACGTTATGCCGATTCCCCAAAAAACGTATACATAATAATATTGATTAGGTAGCTAGTAGTCAGTTAGCTTAGTAGCTACGACGAAAAAATTACGTAACTTACACAAGTTATCTAAAACCAGCATGAACATATACATATATTCAAAGATAAAATTCATTATTCCTTATCCTTACACCTTATGGTGTTAAAGCTTATTACGAACGTTAATTATTTTCCACATCAATCTGTTTTCCAGGTGGCAGAAACTAATTAAAATAGCTATCCTACCATATTACACGCTCATTTCATTTTATCTAACACGATATCGAACATACACTATACCTTCAGCTGCTCAAAAAAACCAATATTGTTTTTTCAAAATACGTTATAAGATAAGATGTTTACAATACCATCATTGATTTTTTATTTTACATTTCTTTATTCCACAATTCTAATAAACAGCGCCTTAGCAAGTAAATTAAATTCCGTAGAAACCAAACGATATTACTCCCCATACCAATACAAGAGAAGGCACGATTTAAAACCGATTTCAAACTTAATCAGCCACATCTCTATATTCTCGAATTGCCTTGTACACATCATGAATTTCGAAGGGATTGACTTGCTTCCGAAGAAGCAACTAGACCAAACTCTTAGAGTTCCTTTAGTTTTAACCCGAATTGACATAGTTGCTGTAGAATTCCAAGGAAAAAACAAGCCTTCTCATTTCGAACTCCCATTTGAACTAGTGCCCCTTGCATTTCCAAACTCTACACGCACATCATACAAAATGTGGTTGGACTTTTGTGACTCACAACTTAAAAAAGTTGAAACAAATCCCATGAAAATTAAACCATGGACCTGTGAAGCTCATATCTACTTGTATCCACCAACTACCTCAGAACCTAAAAATTTAAAACAATTTTATCTTCAACTGCCCGACAATCATCTAGGTCTACTTTCAACTAAAATCGTCCAATCATTTTGGATAGGATATTCGTCAAGTCTTAAATACTATATTTATACATATAGCCAATCAGCATTCCTAACGAGAAACGTTTACGAAATTTTAGCAGCCGATAACAAATTTACAGGAAAAACAGCTTGGATAATGGGAACTCACTATTTCCGCCATAAGGATTACCAACCGCCGACATCATCCTGGTATTTATTTCTTTGGAGAATTGCTACAAAAAATGGGAAATCATTTGTAGTAACATTTGAAGTTTTCCTTAGAAATTGTATACCTTGTCAACCATTTTCCACGGAAACAGTTCCCCTTATTCGCGATATGATCGACTTGCAGAATACTCTAAAAAGTCAACCAGATTATTCTGCAAATTTCGTTTGGAAATTGCACAAATTTTCCCCACTATATGCATCAGGAAATTTTAGAAATATAGTTAGTTTAAAACAACTTCCGGATTTCTTCACCCGCAGGGACTTCATTTCTGAAATATCAGCATACATACAAAATTTACTATTCTATGTACTCCAAAACACAAGCTACCACATGGCGACTAGTTCCCTATAACCACAAAATCGCCACAGTTTGCAATCATACTACTGTAAATACAGAGATAGAGGAACAGCATGTGATTGTAAATTTGGCCTAGACTTAATGTTAAGTCCGCAAATTGCACTGAACGAAATTGAAGCCAATTCCGCCCCACTCCATTTCCCAGTTTACAAAACAGAGTTTAATTTTGTAAGTTGCGGCTACTTATCGGCTAAACTACCCTTTCAAGAGCTAATAGCTTCTTATGACACACACACTTGGACAACGATAATAACCTATATTCTATTCGTTATGCCAACTTCGTTTGTAATTATCAAGTCGTTATACAACTATATCGTTATAACCGACTTAGATAAACGTACATTATTTCTTAACTTCCGGTCCTTTACTCGATGTGTTCTTCACACGATGGGAACACTTGTCGATCAAAGCCTATTTGAAGACAATGACACTCTCCTTCTTCAACAAAGCTTGTCGTTACGTCTAGTTGGCACATTTTTCCTACTAATGGCCGGCATAATCAGTAACGCATATAAAGGCGATAACATAACCGAAATAATTTCCCCCTTTCCACCTATTCCCTTCACAAGTTTTAAACAACTGGTTGATAATTCCTATTCGATATATTCGATGCCAACTCTATTCAAAGACGGTAAAGGTGCAAACCATAAAATAACCAATTTGGAATTGTTTGACTTTATTAGTCGTTACAATTCCAGTCTACTTGCTGGAGTGCATACTGTATCTGGTTACTATAGAGACGGACATAGCAACGAAAAGATTTCCGCTATGGCGATTTCTACTTTGTTCAGCAGAATGGTTTTGGGAAGATTTACAGAAGATGGAAGTAAGGTTTTGAGTAAATATAATTATACAACCGCAACTAAGATATTGTCAGATGAAGAACTATATATTTTGAACTATACCAGAATGCATCCGTTGGGTAATTCTTTAGAAAAGAATGTTTGGAGTTGGGTCGAAAAGGCTGGTCTACATCTGCTTCATGGCTGCTTACCAAATACGGATAAAATTGCAGTTATAACTTCAACGGAGCGTATTACTAAATTTAAAAGACATGTAAATGCTAGACGAGCTGAGAAGGGGGATATTGAGGGAGAAAGGAAAATCCAGATGCCACTATCATTTGGCAAAGAAAATTTATTTGGTAAATTAAGAGGATTCTCAATGCGAGGATGGATACCACCTTCAGTTGTATTGAGGATGAAAGTATTGTATACATCGGGGTTGATAGAGTATCATCGAATGTATGATGAACGATATTACGAGGGTAGAGGTTTGTTGGAGGATATTGTAGAGATATTTGAATTTAGAGCAACAACTTTACAAGGAAATGTGAGAGTGATTTTTGTAGTTTTGCCGGTTGGGATGATACCTGCTCTTGGGAGTTTTATTTGTGAAAGTTCGAGTCTTAAAAGGTTACTGAATTTAGGGCGTATTCAAGCATTTAAATTTAACATGTTGTTTAAAAGTATTGTATTAATGCTACAGACGATAGCTCCGTCTCAAATATGCGTAATGTGTGGTTTGTCCAGATTATTTAGATGTCGTTTAAATCGTTTAAATTTTACGTAATATAAATAATTTAGAACTTAAAAATAAACATCTAATGAATAGAGCAATTGTATTATATGAGTTCTTGGAAAGCCTATTGTATTTAAAGTAATTTAAGATTTCTTTGAACTGTGGTTCTAAATTCGTGAAAATGCACTACAGGAATGTTGCACGACTATATAAGTTTCAGCAAAACGTGTTTGTCAAGGTTTGTTGATTTTAAAAACAAATTGGAAGCATTAGTCAATAGCCAAGTCAATAATTAATGTTTTGTGGTTCGTGAAGAAAATGATAATGCATGACACTAGTGTAGTCTCAAATATTGTGATATATTTATATAATAAATTATTTGAAACATCTTGTAGAAGAAAATCAGCATTTATTGATCATACGTAGAAAACTCAAGTTAAAAATTTCAATTTTTTAGTCGTTTTTAACCTTAATATGTATTAACGTTTCATAAAGACGTATATGTCTCAAATTCAGTAAAATACACGAATTGATCAAATAAAGTAGCATAAATTTATTTAGTATCCTAGTTTCAAAAAAATACATCAGCATAAGTTATAAACTTCGAATAATGGTTTTTATATGAAGCAAATTTTCATTTGATAATTGATAAGTGGTCTCAATGCAATTTCAATAAAACTTGATTTTGAATCTTAATTTCAATAATTGGCCAGTATCAATAAAAACCTGTTATCTAACCATTTCAAATATACACCTAAACAGTATAAGGTTTACAAATACACAGCACAAGCCTTTGTACGTATCCAGTAAAATAAATAAAATTACTTGTACATTAATTGTTCAAAGGTGTTAAAAATTTAATAAAAAGTAAAACTCGTTTTTCTCAAGTAAACATTCTGGAATCAAGAGAATACAAGCAAAAACACGAATTCGATTAAAAAAACTAATTGATTTTAACACTACAAAATGACGGTTTGTTGTTGTTATTTTAACGACGATGTTATTTGTCTCGAAACCTACATTTTAGTACAAGTTGGTAAACAAGTTTTGGCTTTGCTTTAATTTTACCTTTATAAAACAAACTCATTAGTTTGTAAGCTAATCGTTCTTCTAAATCTCTGAATATTTAAAGGGTTACGTCGTATTTTAGAAACAAACAAAACTTTCATATAACCCATTAGAATACCCTTATCGTTTTAGAAATTTTAATTTACGCTTAATTATGTATATTATAATTGTTCCACAAAAATTATAAACATGTTTACCACTTTTTGCATCTGTTGTTATTTTAGGTTTGGAATAGCATTTAGCTAAAACTTTTGCTCTAAGCAAGTTCTCAAAAATGTCTACAAAATCGGCAATTGAAATTATCAAACTCGTATTTGAAATAGCCAGCACGAATCTTGGCATATTGCGAATGAGGTTCGAAACTAAGCAAAACCAATTCGTGCTTCGTAGTAGCAGATCTCATGTAAAAACGGAGTATTTCTGGTTTGTGGTAATGATAATTTCACTTTCATGTTCTACCTTAGAGCTTTACTTCAACTTATCAACAAAAATTAATCTTATCCCCACATTTTATCACATTCACAAAAGCAACTACATTTTCGATTGGTTTCGTATTTCATGTGAAAGAAAAAGAAATAGTATATTTTTTAAATTGTATTTTGAGAAACACAAATGGAATAATTGTTATAACGGATAAAATATACAAGAAAAAACAAAATAAACGTAACAATATGGTTGTAGTCATTCTGACCACTTGTACATTTTCAATGTTCTTGTTTTTTGCACCGTTCATTCCTATAGTTGCACTAGTCCTACCGTGTCTACATGACAATAAAGTTTTTAAACTGGTCACTTATCAAGCTCATTGTACAACTTGTGTATTTCGAGTAATAGTGTTCGTAACACAAGTAGTATTTTTATTGCTAAATTCAGTCCTTCCAGCGACTGCTGCTTCAGTTACATTGTTTACCTTAAATGAAATCAAACTTAATGTTGGAAACCTTTGGTATGACCATATAAACTTTTATTTTATTAAAAAAAAAATTCAAAAACCAATTTTTGTATTTTTTACTCCAAGGTATCTCATTCGGCAACACAAGTGTACAAATTCTTTGACAATTTGGAAACTTTACCGTCAACTTCAAATTCTTGTACTTCTCAGCGAGCAATGTTTTCAAGGCTATTTATGGCCAATAGTCCAATTTCTCGGAGGCCTCGCAATAATTTTAGTGTCTTATGCTTTGCTAATGTTTCATCAGCAAATACATCCTTCTGGAATTTTTGTGTTGAGTACCATATTGGTTTCAGTTGGTGTAACTTACTGTCTCATGTTGATAATGGGGAGTAGTTCAATACTTTATTCAAGAAAAATTCTTATGTCTCTGAAAAAAGAAAATGGGGAGTGCATGTGGTCAAAAAGAGTTTTGCGTAGTTGTTCTGTAATTGCACTAAAAGTTGGTCAATTTCATAGAATGGACAGAGAAAGAGTTCCGGCTTTCATTCGGTTTATTTTGCCCCGAACATTTGTAATTGTACTGAAAACAAGGTTAAGTTTGGAGAGAGGAGCTAGTGTGGATGCTTTTTTACCCATTGGTATATAATGATTATTTGTTTAAAATTCTTGGTAATCATTTTGTTCTTAAAATTAATTATTAGGAAACAGACTGGTTAAATTAAGACTATTAATGAAAATTTCAACAGAGTAGCTACTATAAAAGCTTTGGTCGCCTCAGTATTCCGTAAATATTGGAATGATTTTTTATTTGCTTTGTATATCTTTATAAAACCTTTAGACATTTCTTATAATTGTGGCTCGGAAAGAAATTCCGATTGAGTTGATGAAGTATCGCACTTCTATAATTAAAGTTGAAAAATTATTAAACATGTTTTCGAGGAAGTGTTTTCAGTAATTGACAATAGATGAAATTTAAACCCATGAAGTGTTTCACTTAATAGTTTTTATATATGTTTATGTTGTACAATTTTAACATAGTGCTACCAATGTATTGGTCCACCAATGTTTTTTACAATACTTAATAAGATTGGGACTAAATTGGAAACTTAATGGATTAAACTACATTGATATATACATATATATTTTTTGCTGAATATTTTGATCAAAAATTGAATTAAATAATTATTGTGTTGTAAATTAACGTTTTGATGCTCTCATGGAGTTTCTGTAATATTGGTAATGGGTTTGCAGCATTTCAATTCCCCATCATATAATTCGCCATCTGTACAGTTATTTTGCCCAGCACTTCCTATCAGATTTGGACCTGGAAAGCAGTTTCGTGGTCCATCAATTGTATCAACGGGATTTAGTTCTTGAATGTTGCTATTCTATTGTGCCAATTTTTTAAGATCTGATTACTTATACATATCTGTGTTGATTAAAACGAGAAATGTTTAATGGGTGCTTTACCGTTAAAAATGCATACACATTTGCAGGGCTACGTGAAACTTCTGAAGACAACACCAAAATTGGTAGAAAAATGAAAGTGACGAAAATTAGCCAAACTTTTGAATTCATTTTTGTTCTCCTGTATAAGCCTGGCTTACGATTAGATCAGCTTGAATAAATTTAGTAATATTGCTGCAACACGTAATTGTGAACTGACTTCGTAAGAGAAGAATATGCAGTGTAGAAAACTAACCTCTTATCCCTGTTAGTGTTTCAATAAGTAAATATAAACTTTGGCTTAATAATAATATTTTGTAGTGAAAGCTGTTACTGTAGAAGTGACATATCTTTGTATATATTACTTGCAGATACCTTTGTTTACCTATATTCCAATTTATTGTTTACATAAAAGCAAGATACAACTTTTTCGCGCTGGTATCATGATGATCTGAGAGAAAAACGTCCGTATTTGAACAAAGTTGTGTAAGCTGTCATATGAAAACATTGACGAATCTTTGAGTATTGTTCATTATGTATATATGTTTAACCTAATTAATGTTACCAACGATAAGTACACAGCACACGTATCATTCGCATCGCGTTTTAGCATTGCTCAATTATAAAACTAATGATTTAGGTTTAGAGACTTGAGAAGAGTCATTTATAAAGACAAAATTAATCGTATAGACTTTAATTAAATAATGTTTCGAAATTTTCTTCTCAAGGTGGGGTTTTTATAACTGAACCCCATAATTTTACCTCTTCCGTATGATGACAAGTTCTGCAAAATTTCAAAACTACAAAATGTTACACAGCATTGATCTGGTATCTAGTAACACGACTAAATGTCAGTTTTTAGATGCATTTAATACTTTTTTATAATTGATGAAGGATTTTTAGTGAAATTGTTAATAAAAATTCAAAATGTTATTTTAACAAAAGCAACTCATTTTTGTGAAGATATTGATTATTAGAAACAATTTATTGACGTATTCTTTTTCAACATTTTCAAAGATCCACGTGTTTTACAATGACAAAAAAGTTGCAATACAGTAAGAAAGAGATTGGAATTGAGTTGACGGTAAAGTCAGCATTGGGTTTTTGTACAACATTTTTTAAGAACGAAACTTTGGCCCCATATCATCAAATCACCTTTGACAAGGGACCCGCCATGTCTCAGCGAAAGGTCCTTCAAGATGAGCCGATAAATATCTCAGTTTTCTAAACATTTTCAAACAAATCAAAACAAAAAGTTTTAACTTCATGTTCAATAATTAATTAAATTCTCTAGTTTTCTCCAATAAATCAAATCAAACTCATATATATACATTCACAACACTTATATTTTGTCAAGAGAAATCAGTAACTCTACTAAGATCTTAAATGATAGATACGCGATGCTGGTAATGAAAATTCAGTTTTGTTTATGGTAATTAAGAAAATGTTGCCTCCTCAACACGTGACATGTTATGCCAATTTTTCTCAAAACGTATATACATAATAATATTGATTAGATAATTAGTAGCTACGAAAAAAAATATGTAACTTACACAAGTTATCTAAAACCAGCATGAACATATACACATGTTCGAAGAGAAAATTCATTATTCCTTATACTTACACCTTATGGTGTTGAAGCTTATTACGAACGTTAATTATTTTCCAGATCAATCTGTTTTCCAGGTAGCAGAAACTAATTTAAATAGCTATCCTATCCTATCCACACGCTCATTTCATTTTATCCAACACGATTAAACACACACTATACTTTAAGCTGTTCAAAAGCCAATATCTTTCAATATACGTTATAAGATAAGATGTTTACAATACCATCATTGATTTTTTATTTTACATTTCTTTATTCCACTTTTCCAATAAAATACGCCGTATCAACTAAAACCAAAAATTCCATAGAAACAAAGCGATATTACTCCCCGTACCAATATAAGAAAAGACACGATTTAAAACCGATTTCGAACTTAATAAGTCACATCTCTATATTCTCGAATTGCCTTGTACAAATAATGAATTTCGAAGGTATTGACTTGTTCCCGAAGAAGCAACTAGACCAAACTCTTACAGTTCCTTTAGTTTTAACCCGAATTGACATAGTTGCAGTATCATTCAGAGAAATAAATAAACGGATTCGCTGCGAACTCCCAATTGAATCTGTACCATTTGCGTTTCCAAACTCTACACGCACGTCCTTTAAAGTGTGGAATGACTTTTGTGACTCACAACTTCGAAAAGTTGAAGTAAATTTGATGAAAAATAAACCCTGGACCTGTGAAGCTCATATCTACCTGTATCCACCAACTACCTCAGAACCTAAAAATGTCAAACAATTTTATGTCCAATTGCCCGAAAACCAACTTGGTTTAATCTTTACCAAAATCGTCCACTCATTTCGGAAAGGATATTCCTCACATCTTAAACACTATATACATACCTTCAGCCAATCCGCATTCTTTACGAGAAACATTTACGAAATTTTAGCAACCGATAGTAAATTCTCAGGAAAACAAGCTTGGATAATGGGAACTCACTATTTCCGACATATGTCGTACCAACCGCCGACATCTTCCTGGTATTTGTTTCTCTGGAGAATTGCTACAAAAAATGGGAAATCATTCGTGGTAACATTTGAAGTTTTCCATAGAAATTGTATACCTTGTCAACCATTTTCCACGGAAACGGTTATTTATAAATTCGATCTGCAGAACATTCTAAACAATCAACCAGATCATTCTGCAAATATCGTTTGGAAAATAAACAAATTTTCCCCAACGTATTCATCAGGAAAATTTAGAAATACAGGTAGTTTAAATCAACCTTCGGATTTTTTCCATCAGAAGGACTTTATTGTTGAAAAATCAATATATATGCAAAAATTACTATACCATCTTCTCCAAAACACAAGCTACCACATGGCGAACAATATCTTAGTACCGCAAAATCGCCACAGTTTGCAATCATATTACTGTAAATACAGAGATAGAGGAACATCATGTGATTGTAAATTTGGCCTAGACTTAATGCTTAGTCCGCAAATTTCAGTAAGCGAAAATCAAGCACTTTCCGCCCCACTCCATTTGCCAGTGTACAACAAAGAGTTTAATTTTGTAAGTTGCGGCTACTTATCAGCTAAATTGCCATTTCAAGAGTTAATAGCTTCTTATGACATATACACGTGGTCCACGATAATTAGCTATGTTCTGTTCGTTATGCCAACCTCATTACTTATCATCAAGTCCACATACAACTATATCGTTATCTTAGACATAGAAAAACGAATCTTATTTCTTAACTTCCGGTCATTTACTCGGTGTGTTCTTCACACAATGGGAACACTTGTTGATCAAAGCCTCTTCGAAGACAATGACACTCTTCTTCTTCAGCAAAGCTTGTCGTTACGTCTAGTTGGTACGTTTTTCTTACTTATGGCCGGCATAATCAGTAACGCATATAAAGGCGATAATATTACCGAAATAATTTCCCCTTTTCCACCAATTCCATTCACAAGTTTTAAACAGCTTGTTGAGAACTCGTATTCGATATACTCCATGCCAGTTTTAGACAAAACTGGTAAAGAAGCAACCCATGAAGCAGCCACTGTGGAACTGTTTGACTTTATTAACCGTTACAATTCCAGCTTGGTTAATGGGGTACACTATGTATCTGGTTACTATAGAGACTATCTGAGCAATGAAAAGATCTATGCTTCGGTGGCTACTAATCTGTTCGCCAAAATGATTGTTGGTAGACACACAGAAGATGGAAGTAAGGTTTTGACTAAGTATAACTTTACAACTGCAACTAAAGCACTGACAGATGAAGAAGTATACATTTTAAATTATACTAGAGTGCACCCATTGGGTGAGTCTTTAAATAAGCACGTTTGGAGTTGGGTCGAAAAGGCTGGTCTACATCTGCTTATTGGCTGCTTACCAAATACGGATAAAGTTGCCGTAATAACTACAAAGGAACGTATAGCCAAATTTAAAAGACATATAAATGCTTTACGAGCTTTGAAGGGGGATAAGGATAAGGAAGAAAGGAAAATCCAAATGCCATTATCTTTTGGAAAAGAAAATTTATTTGGTAAAGTCGGAGGGTTCTCAATGCGAGGTTGGATACCGCCTTCAGTTGTATTGAGGATGAAAGGATTGTATACGTCGGGGTTGGTAGAATACCATAGAATGTATGATGAACGATATTACGAGAGCAGAGGTTTGTTGGAGGATATTGTAGAGATATTTGAATTTAGAGCGACAAATTTGCAAGGAAATGTGAGAGTGATTTTTGTAGTTTTGCCGGTTGGGATGATACCTGCTCTTGGGAGTTTTATTTGTGAAAGTTCGAGTCTTAAAAGTGTATTGAATTTAGGGCGTATTCAAGTATTTAAATTTAATGTATTCTTTAAAAATATTGTTTCAATGCTACAGATGATAGCTTTGTCTCAAATATGCATAATGTGTGGTTTGTCTAGAATATTTAGAAAAACCACGACTTAAAAAGCTTCAAATGTAAGTAGGTACATGGTATTCCATCGTTTACATTTTACGTAACATAAATAATTGAGAACTTAATAAACATATTTAATGAATAGCGCAATTGTATATTATGAGTTCTTAGAAAGCATATTAATTTGTTAAGTGATTTAATATTTCTTCGAATTGGGATCTAAATTGGAGAAAAATCCCTGAAGAAATCTTGCGCGACTTTATAAGTTTCAGTAGTTATTTTGTCAATGTTCATTGATTTTAAAAACAAATTGGAAGCATTAGTAAATAGCCAAGTCAATAATTAATGTTTTGTGGTTCGTCAAAAAAATGATAATGCATGACACTAGTGTAGTCTCAAACATTGTGATATATACATATGTGATGAATTACTTGAAACAGTAGAAAAATATCAACATTTATTGATCATACGTAGAAAACAAAAAAATCTATTTTTATTCGTTTTCAACCCTAATATGTATGTATAAACGTTTCATAAAGGTATATTTGTCACAAATTTAGTAAAATATTTGAAATTCACGAATCAATCAAATACGGTAGCATAAATTTATTTGGAATCGTAATTCAAAAAAATATCAGTAAAAAATCAAAAATTTGTACCATAGTTTTCAATTGAAGTAAATTTGATATTTGATAAGTGGCCTGAATGAAATTTCGTTAAAACTTCAATTTGAATCATAATGTCAATAATCGGTCAGTATCAATAAAAACCTGTTATCTAATCATTTAAAATAAGGTAAAGACCTAAACAGTATAAGGTTTACAAACACACAGCACAAACTATTGTGCGTATCTAGTAAAAAAACTACATGTACATTAATTGTTGAAAGCTTTTAAAAATTTAATAAAAGTAAATTTGTTTTTCTCAATTAAATATTCTGGAATCAAGTGAAAAAAAGATTTTTAAAAATTAATTAATTTGGAAATTAAAGACTCAGTTTGTTTTTGTTATTCGAACTACGATTTTATGTCTCGCAACCTATATTTTAATACTTTGACGTTTCTTGAAACAACTATTAAACAAAACAAACAGTATTTCCATCTATAGTAAACAAGTTTTAGCGTTGCTTTAATTTTACCTTTATAAAATAAACTCATTCATTTATATTTATCGTTCATCGTTTACTCAAATAAACTAAGCTAATCCTTCTTCTAAATCTCTAAACATTTACAGCGTGGCGTCGTATTTCAAAAACAAACAAAACTTTCTTTAAACCCATTGTGTACGTAAAGATTGGTTAAAATTAGGATATCATTATCATTTCAGAAGCCATTAATTGATATTCGAATAGTATGTATAAATATAATTGTTTCACAAAAGTTGTAAACATGTTTTCCACTTTCTGTGTCTCTTGTTATTTTACATTGGGAATAATATTCAGTTACAAGTGTTGCCCTAAGCAAGTTCGCAAAAATGTCTACAAAATCTGCAATTGAAATTATCAAACTCGTATTTGAAATAGCTAGCACGAATCTTGGCATATTGCGAATGAGGTTCGAAACTAAGCAAAACCAATTCGTGCTTCGTAGTAGCAGATCTCATGTAAAAACGGAATATTTCTGGCTTGTGATAATGATAACTTCACTTTTATGTTCTACCTTAGAGCTTTACTTCAACTTATCAACAAAAATAAATCTAATCCCCACATTTTATCACGGTTTCATGTTATTCACAAAAGTAACAACATTTTCAATTGGTTTTGTATTTTGCATGAAAGAAAAAGAAGTAGTGTATTTTTTAAATTGTATTTTGCGAAACCCAAATGGAATAGTTGTTATTACGGATGAAGTATACAAGAAAAAGCAAAGGAAACGTAATGATTTATTTGTAGTAATTCTGACGATTTGTACATTTTCAATTTTCTTGTTTTTCGTACCGTTCATTCCTATGGTTTCATTGGTTCTACCATGTTTACATGACAATACAGTTTTTAAACTGGTCACTTATCAAGCTCATTGTACAACTGTAATATTTAGAAGAACTGTGTTCGTATCACAAGTTGTATTTTTATTGTTAAATTCCGTCCTTCCTTCGATTGCTGCTTCAGTTACGTTATTTACCTTAAATGAAATCAAGCTTAATGTTGGAAACCTTTGGTATGATCATATAAACTTTTATTTCATTAAAATCATATTTTTTAAACTAATTTTGTTTTCTCTAAGGTATCTCATTCGGCAACACAAGTGTACAAATTCATTGACAATTTGGACACTTTACCGTCAACTTCAAGTTTTAGTACTTTTGAGCGACCAATGTTTTCAAGACTACCTGTGGCCAATAATTCAATTTCTTGGGGGCTTTGGAATAATATTATTGTTGTATGCTTTGCTGGTGTTTCATCAGCAAATACATCCTTTCGGAATATTTGTGTTGTGTACATTATTGGTTTCAGTTGCTGTAATTTGCTGTCTCATGTTGAGAATGGGGAGCAGTTCAATACTTTATTCAAGAAAAATTCTTATGGCTCTGAAAAAAGAAAACAGGGAGTGTATTTGTTCAAAAAGAGTTTTGCGTAGTTGTCCTGTAATTGCACTAAAAGTTGGGCAGTTTCATAGAATGGACAGAGAAAGAGTTCCGGCATTCATTCGGTTTATTTTGCGTCGAACTTTTGTACTTGTACTGAAAACTAGGTTAAGTTTAGAGAGAGGAGCTACAGTGGATGCTTTTTTACCCATTGGCGTCTAATATGTTTTTGCATTAACTTCTTGGAAATCTTTTGATTCTTTTAAACTGATCTAAAATACATCACTGTAGAATTTTTAATCAATTTGCAATTTCCGTGTGTAATTTATAAAATGTAAGATAATGTAACCAATTTATTTGTCCACTAGTCTTTGTCGTCGTAATACTTCATATGATTGTATTGTGATTTAATTTTAAAAGATAATGAATCAGTTGTAACTGTAACATATCTACATTTTATTACCTCATTTTTGCTAACATTTTAATTTAATTTAAATTTTGATGCATTCATGGAATTTTTATAACGATGTCGTTGTTAGGTTTGCAGCATTTTAATGTATCATCATATCTGCCATCTTTGCAGCTATTTGGTCCGGCATCTTTCGGCATCATTCCGTGTCCTCGTTTTGGAAGGCAGATTCCTTGTTTCAAACCATTAAGTTTAAGATTAAGGTTTTGAATGTTGATATTCTGTTGTGTCAAAAGATTTACTTCGTTACTTAAAAAATGTCTGTATTAAATTAAACGAGAAATATAAATGAGTAATTTACCTGTCGCAAGAATTCATACACATTATCAGGGT
Organism: Entomobrya nicoleti; assembly: GCA_034695465.1. Lineage (NCBI taxonomy): Eukaryota > Metazoa > Arthropoda > Collembola > Entomobryomorpha > Entomobryidae > Entomobrya > Entomobrya nicoleti. The sequence continues at coordinate 21,975 of JAQFZG010000718.1, forward strand.
CAGGAGAAACTTCTGAAGAACATACCAAAACTGGAAGAAAAAGAAGGCTGACGAAAATTAACCACATCATTAAATTCATTTTTGTGCTCTTTTTTAAGTTCTCAGATCGAATAAATTTAGCTATGTTGCTTAAGCACCAACCCAGTTGTGGACTGACTGTACAAGAACAAAATATTCGGGGTAGAAAAACAAGGTCTTATCTTTGTTAATATGTCAATAAGTAAATATAACTTTTGGGTTAATGATATGATAATATTAAGTAATGTGGGTTGTTATCGTAGACCGACACATGTACATACTTGGGTATTAGAAGCTTTTAACTTTGTTTACCTGTATTCCAATTTATTGTTTACCTTAAATCAAGATTCAGTATTAGCTTTAGCATCATGTTATTCATATGGAATAAAAATGTTTCATATTATAATTTTTCAGAGTTGTCAGCTCTCAAATGGTGACTTTGACAAAATACGTGTATAATTTAATGCATAATTTATTCCAATCGAACTTATTTCATGCTTACAAAGAGCTTCATGGTTTTGGATAATAGTAGGTTACATTTGAAATGTAATATTAAGTTTCTTCATTCATGATATGGCCTTCTTTAATTGGTTTGTACTATTTATTTTATTGACGTAATATGCGGAGTGACATGTAGTGCTCTTACCAAATTTCATTACTTACGTAAATCGTTATGCCATACGCCTTAATGTAGTTTGCTAATGTGCGACCTTTTTGAATTAATAATTTTTATTTTAGATCTCAGATTTATGTATTAATTAATTCAAATAAACTTTCCCATATCTTTGAGTTCGTTGTCTTACATCGTGATGATGATGCTAGTAATATATGCAATATAATGTTACCAGTTTTTTGGTACAATTTTTAATGATATTATTACTAATTGACCAAATTACATGTAGGTAATGACTACAAACAAAGGAAATCTCGCGTTATAATGCAAAAAGTCCTGGTATTCTGTAAAGTCTAAGGCATTGAAAGTGATATATTAATTTTCTGACTGTTACAAAGTAAGCATATCTAGGTCAAGGTAATCACTGTTGATAATTTTCCATTGGGACATTGTTTCAATTTGGCCATCAGGAATAATTAGTACACGAAACACTATGGGTGCATTGTGTTCCATGAACCAGTGGTAGGCCGTTACTTTTTCAAAATAAAAATTGTCAACAAATAAATTGTCAAAAAGTTGACATTCTTGACCTTTAAATTTAGAAAAAATCCACACTGTCAAAAGTATAGTCGACATTGTCAACTAAAAATAATTCAACCACTTCGCTGCTGACGTTGCATTCATCCTAGATTTGCGGGCGAAGTGTTAGGTTGAGTAGGACTAAGTTGGATTTAATAAAAATGTGTTGGGTACGGTTATATCGGTTAGGTTGGGTTAGGTTAGTCTATGTAACGTTAAAAAAGTTGGGTTGTGTGAAGTGAAATCAGGTTGTGTATCAATGAAAGTGTTGGGTTGGAGTAGATAAGGCTAGGTTAAGTATTGATATAAGTGTTAGGTTAGGTTTAAAAATCTCAAAACGAAAGATGGTTGTAATCAGATTGGTTTGTTTGTAGTGTGACTATGAAAGAGAAAACTATTGCTACACATAAAGCACTCAATAATCATGAAGAATTTTCTATCTCTTTATATTATAGGCTGTGGACTATGAATTTGACAATTACGACCTGCAAGTTTTGACAATGTCGACCTTAAATGTTCACGAAGTGGTTGTAGGCAATATGAAGTAGAATCGAACAAGTACCTATTACTATATTATCTTAGATTTGGTCAAATAAGAATAAATTAAATGTCTGCAATGTGTAATTTGTGATTTAAATTGCCACGTAATGTTAGCAGGTATCTGTAAAATTTGAAAGAAAATAAAAGCCAAGATAGCGGTTTACATACAATTGGCTACTGCACTCATGAAAAATTAATTAGTACATTATTTTATCTGATTGTTCGTTTCTTAAATAATTATATGACTGAAAACTTGTAAAATAATATGTAAGTGTATGATTTCAACCATAATGATTTGTGTTTTGCTTGTTACAAATTTTATATAAGCTCACGTATCAAATATTGGAAGTATTATAACGATGCATCTAGCTTTCGGGAGGCGCTGTATTTTTTAGTACATTATACACTTGATTATACTTCCCTAACAAAAATGATTGATGTCCGACATAACACCGTGGGTATGTTAGTAAAAATTTAATTCAATTAGTAAATCTGAAATTTTAAAATCTACACTCAAAGCCGACAAAACTTCAAACTTATTAAATCCATATATTCACAAGGGGCAAAGCATAAATTTATTATTTAAAATATGTGGAATGCTTTATAATGTCAGATTTTTGTCGGACAAAATTAAGCAGTTATGTCAAACGTTATAATCAACTTCCAGAATCAAAATCACAAAAACAATTTTGGCACAAACAAAATTATAATTCGATAAGTGAGACATTCTCAAATAATATAGTTATTTACCCAGTTAAATATTGTCATTGTGTAATACCTGTGCGAGTTTTAATAATATATTAACCATACACGGAAATACAAAACGCAGTTGTCAACGATGTGATTTTTTTTCCTAAGCTAAGCATACAACATTTTGTCGTTTTCGAACATATCATTATCAGAAATTCAACAACGGGCATTTGCTCTTCAACAATTATTATTTTGCTACATGCCATCACCCGCAGTATTTTGGAATACCAATTCCCAGAGTTTTCAGTACTCAAAAAAATGTTAATTCGACGTGGCGAAACTTCAAAATAAGTATTTTGTTAAATTTCCTCACATGTTTTGGAGCCATTTATACATTGATTACCCATTTTTGGATTTTTCTCAGAGAAAATTACAATTTTGGGTTTATTGGACTACATATCATTTGCCTATTTGTGACAGGTTCCCCAGTTTTGACTGCAGGACTTATGTATAAATACCACGAAACATTTGTAGGAATCAATACCTTGCTAAAACACGTCAAACTGCAAGGATACCGTGTCCACAAACGTAAGTCTTGCAATTAAAAATTACCTAGTTAAATTTACTTAAATTACCTTACATTTACTTCAGTTAAAATTTGTATTTACAACAGAAAAAATCAAATCAAAGGCACTACCTGGAATGATGGACCTGTCGTTAGTTAGAGTTTCCATTCCCGGTGCACCACTTGCATTTGTAATATTCTTTACCTCGCTATACTTTTGCTTTGATCCGTACTATTTTGTACTTGGCGACTTATTTAGAGATCCCAGCTTTCAAAACACTTCGCAAGCTGTTAACTTACTTTGTCTAATCACACGGGGGCTGCTAACGCTATGTGCCTTCGAGTGTGCAAGAACTATTACAATGATTGCAATGATAGTATTATTGGTATTGGAAAAAATGTATTCCCAAATAATTGCTATGTCTCGGTGAACTATGTCAGAGTATGAGATATTGGTGAACAATTTCATACGTTACAGTCATATACGCCTTATATCCTTATCCATTCGATCCCAACTTCAAATTACTATTTCAGCTTACATAAATGTTTCTTTTTGGGTTTTAGTGTGCGCCGCTTGGCTTATAATTAGAGCTTACCAGGATGTACCTTTTTTCATGTATGGTACTCTTTTAGGATCCTTTTGTATTTCTTTATTTGTCATGATTGCGAAGTTAACAATACTGTCATTGTTTTCTGCGCAATGCAATCTACTAACTAACAAGTTTTGCAATGTTTCAAAGCTATTATCACTCAATTGGTTTGTAGTTAAAACTAAAAGGAGCTTGCTAAGTTTAAAGAAGATGACTAAATCCCTATTACCGATACGAGTTTATTATTATCCATTTTTAGCCATTGATGAGCAATTCTGCAGGGACACAGCCAGGAATCTTTTTAAAAGAATATTTGACGCGATCTTAATTTTCTAATAACAAAATTTGGCTCTAGACTTGGTTCAAAATTGACCCTAGACATGAACACAATAGCCGCCATACTTGGCCCACGTTGACATAAAGTGACCCTAGCCGTGACCAAATGACTGTAGTCAAAAATCAAATACGAAAGTTAATTCAAAAGAACCTGTTAAAGAGTACATCATGTAGTGTATATAAAATATACCATACTGTAAGTAGGGTTTCGTTTAATTTTAGGTTTTAAAAGTGCCATCCCTGCAGCCAGCTATCTTCATTCATACATAAATAGTGCTGCAGCTTTCTTGAACAAATGATCGATGATTGCGTTTAAGTATTTTAAATATTAGCATATAAAAGTACTCATATTTATATCTGTACAGTAAAGCATGGAAATATTTATTGTGCTCTGCAAAGCAAACAAATGTGCTTATCTTAGGCCCTTTGGTGAACAAATATATACAGTTTGTTGATAAAAGTGTTTTGTTATTGAAGATATCACGTATACATACAGTTAAGTCAAATATGACTTACTTGTTCCAAAATGTAATATTATTTAATTTGAATGTAAATAACTTTGATTTCAGGATGATCAATCAAAGTCTTACCCAGTATATTTATGATGATCGATAAATAAAATCCGAAACCGGTAGTTCCAACGGTGCAAGATATTTTTTGTGTGTGTTGTTCTCAATAATTTTTCATTCATAATCATCCAACTTCATAAATATTGGACCTTGATTTTGAGAACGAGCATCTACTGGATCCACAGACAAAATGTCGCTCAGCTTCTTTCATTCACAACAACAACCATCGCAACTACAACTATCTCAACTACGACAGCAACAAGCTATTTTTGATCCAAATTCGCAACCAATGTTTGAAGATGAACATCAAGAACCTGCAAGTGCCCAGCAGGCACCTCCCCTTCGTGTAGTACAACACCACGAATTATTACTTAGGCTGGATCCCAAGAAGGAACTCAAGATTTGGAAACCACAGTTTAAGGATGATGACAAACTTGTACAGGAGTACATGGAATTACTGATCAAACATGAAATGAGAACACAGCTTCCAACGAGAGAACAACTTGCCGCAGTTGATCCACAACCACATCCTCTGTTAACCTCAGAAGAGACTCAAGTACTTGTCATTAACCTGTTTACGAGCTATCTACAAAACATGTACTTTATTTCAAATGTCGGAAAGGCAACCGGAAGAGAAATCACTCTCTTTAATCCACAAACCAAGTTCCTCATTCCAAATTACTCCTTTCTACCGCAGTATTACTTTGATAGGATGAAAGAAAATAAGAAAAATCTGGTTATCTGCATGCAACAAGATGCGATCAGCTCAGTTACATTTACTAATGAACTTTTTCTGTTGAAAATTTACGATCTGATTTGTACAGACCTTGCAAAATCAAACAATGCCACTGACGAGAAAAAAGGATACGAGTTTCTTGTGTTATGCAGTATCAGTAGGAAAAACTTCAATACTCAATTTAACATCAAGGAAATTGACTGGGAGAAAAAGGAGGACAAGGTGCACGGGTCATTTCCATTTTGGAGGAAGGAGGACAAAAGTCCACCGACGACAACATGTAGCAGATACGCAGAGAAGCTTTCACGTGCAGTACTGGAAGGAAGAGTAGATTTTAAGGCAGACACAGCAAAAGTGGATTTTTCAACATTTCTGGAACAGAACAAACGTAAACCGTCGGGAAAGGGAAGACAACCACAACGTGCTCAGAACAGGCAAAAACAAAACGTCAATCCGCCAGCACCACTACCGCCACCCCCACCACCCAGTCAAGTCATTTCTACAACAAGAAGACCAGTAAGGAAACCAGAAGGAAGAGAGGATGTTAAATCATATAGGCAACTATTCCCAGGAACTAAAGACATGAGGAAGAAAAATCCAAAAGTCGCCGAAAACCGAAATGCAGATGGATTGAATGAAGCTCTCTTGGATGATAATCCGTACCTCAATTGACAGACAGC